>BJCM01103901.1:0-11194 GCA_018326385.1 Flaveria bidentis | reverse complement strand
ATAAGTATCTCATGTTCTTGTATCTTTCAAATATGCTTTGTAACACTTGTAATAGAACATAGAGAAGGCAATATACTGCATTCTTGAAAACCAAATACTTGTGTTCTTTGTGTTCTGTCTCTTGCATTACTTGTGTTCTTAGTATCTCAACTTGGTTAATCCAGTTTACTGTTTGATTAAAGTTTAGTTAATCTCCTCTTTGTGTTGTTGTGTTGTAACTTAAACCCTTCAACGATCCTGCAGAGTTGTTGTAGTGCATTGTATTATTTCATTATAAAAAGTACTTTTGATGATCATACACTAGTAAAAAGCTTAGGGTGGGCAAGGCCTAAGCGTCGTGAGGTCACGACGAGGCTCAACGTTGCCGGCACTACTACTGCCACCCTATTCAGGACGCCTCAATCCCTTTCACGACATCTACTCACCCTGGCACAACTAAAAAAAGTGTGTGAGGTGTAGTGTGGTATGGTTTGGCAACACGACTGCCACCAAATTTGAGTATGCGATGTAATATGATATAATAAAATTTGATTGATGTATTTATGATGTGATGTGGTGGGTGTGGTAAGGGTACTCCCTCCATCCTTATACCCAAGTTAGATTCATGTATAATATGCATTTAAGTTGGTAGTGATCAGTGTATACTTTAATGAGCTATCAAAATAGATACACAAATTGGATAACTATAAACAAATTGACTACTTGTACTAAATTTCAAATAAACAAACTGGATAATCTGAAAGTCATGAAAATCACTTTCAGATTAAATTTATTTGGTGGTTCGTCTAAATATCTCAATCGGATACAACTCAGAATCAAGAATGTAGTATGTGTTTTTATGTGCGTTTCAAAAACCAAAGAAACGCATACTGACCAAAAATGTTTCGAAATCAACATTTGCAGAGAATGGGTGAAAAGTGCCGGAGGCAATTTTCATATCCAAATATTATACTTCTTACCTTCAAAATTCACATGTAAGATTTTGAGAAGATTAAATTTTTGTGCTCGGCTCTAGCCAGTGGCTCTCCCCCTTGGACCCCGACACGGGCTGTTGTCTCTTGGATCGCGCTCCCAGGGGCACTCCCCCGGAACGCCCGCCAAGGGGGCGTTGCCCTCTTGGAACCCCCTTTGCTTAGGAGCTTCACCCCTAAGAAGTTTTTCAATTTCAAATGTCATAATAAACTCAAAACAAGTGTGCGCTCCGCACCTCCTGACTTGTTTGATATGTATTATGATCAAATTGGTCGCTAGTTAATACAATTATACTAAAATATCTAGTATGCAATCAACTATACAAGTACTAATTATCCAAATCATACGTGAAAACTTTTATTTTTTCTCCTGATTAATATCACCTCATTCTAATTTTACATACCTATTTTACTTTTCCTATTTTAACTATTATATATGAAAAATTAACTATTATTTTTTATATGTGCTTAATCATATTATTTATATTATATATGCCATGAAGTATAAACCTATCTTTTTAATTTATATTATATTACATATTTTAAATATGCTAAAAAGTTCATGTATTTTTGTAAAGATGTTAATATATAAGTAATTTATCTTATGTTAAATTGTTGTAACTGTTATAAACATAAAAGTATATAAATATTAATTTTGTAAGAATAACATATGTATATCTATTGTTTACATATATGCCTGATACTCGATGGGTAGTTACCCAATAAATACCTCAATGGAGCCAAGTATAAGAAATTTTTATTACAATTGGGTATTGTATGTAATTACATTAGCTATTCTGTTTATCATCCTTATACCAACTACATATTACATAGTTACAATATTTTATACATAACTACTTAAGCTAGTGAACGTGAGTGATAACTAACACGCCTTGAGCCTAGTTATACCTCAGGGTGTATTTAATACATCATTTGCCAAGTACTCAATAGTTCTAGAACATCTTAGACACAGGTGCATATGCGGGTGTTAAAAAATATTCGTATCCGAAATATCCAAAATCCGGATATTCAAAATTTCGAATCCGAATATTCAATTTTGAACGCCCTTAGGTACAAAGTAAGCTGATGCATGAATTTCTTTGTTAAGAAAACTATCATGGCTAAAGTAACAAAAAGAAAAATAAAATCACAACCCTATTACGACTATTAGTATACTAAGATTTAAAAACAATTATTTATTAATTAATGCTAAAATGTAAGTGTTTTCCGAATAGCAGTTGGATACACTTAAGGTCGTTATCTTTGTATTGTAGGGTCTTGTGCCCTTTACAACTCACCTTTAAATTGGTTGATCATTCATAGCAAAATAATCATCAATCATTCTCTTTTTTCTTTTTATTTTCTAAAAAAGTATGTCTTTTATTTCTCACTTTTATAACATTACCCGTTATAGATCAATCTAAAAACATTTCTAAAAGTTTTCAAGAAATAATCACACTTGAATAAATATATGTTAAATCAAAACTTCAAATTATAAAATAGATGCACGGGTCAATTTTAAACAAGGTCTTGACAAGATACAATTGAGGCGACATAAGAGAAAAGAAAGAAAAAAACCCAATGCATTTTATGTATATGGCCATTAATGTCTCAAAAAGAGGGGAATGTCGGGCCACTGACGCGATATATATAATGTATTAGGTTAGTAAATTTGTGTATTACATGGGTTAATTAATAAAATATTAAATAGAATAAAATAATATTAATTATAAAACGATATTTTGAAATAGGGAAATTGGTTTATATAATTTGGACGCTAACACTCTCAACTTTCACTTTTATTACCAACAATAATTCTAGTGACGTAACTTTCAAATATCTTTCTCAATTTGTATATATTTTAGTTTCAATTTAGCTTGTATGTTTCTTCATTTCATTCATAATTATTTTTGCTAACAGAATCGAGTTCAAATCGAGCGTTAAAATTTAAAAAGTTTGTCACTCGGATTGTTGTTGTTAATAAAAGTGAAAGTTGATAGTGTTAGCGGCCAAATTGATAATATGGATTATTATCGGCGAATAGATAATAGTTTGAATTATTAAAATTCAATTTACCTTTAAAACAAGATATAATTGAAATTACGTATGAGTAATAAATATAAGTAACAAAATAATGATATCAAAGTTTTAAAGTTTTTTTTATTTTCTCCAAAAAAAATTAAACATTTTGTTTCTAAACAAACTATTTTATAAAAATACCTTTTTCTAAAAATTTCTTTACTATAACTACAATTTTAGTTATTTTAGTTTACAAAAAAAATACTTTTTATAAAAACTACTTTTAAAATATTTTCATTTTCAAAAAAAGTTTGATGTTTTAGGAAAAAACCTTCTTTATTAAAATTTATTTGTTTAGAAATAACATAAAAAAATATATATTTCTTAATTTATTAAAAGATCATTATTAATCTAAAAAAATTAAATAATATTATTAGTGATTGATGTAGTTATATAATCTATACTAATAAAATAAAAAGCTATTACAACATGACTAGTTTCTAGCATGTCTATATCATCTTCACCGGCGCAACCTAGAATTATCCACATGTACTCATCAAAATTAAGTTATTAATTTTATTAAAAATCTTGACTTCAAAAGAAGTTCATTAATAAATGCTTAATTGATAATATATTAATCATAATTTTTATTTCTAGAAACATAAATAAGGTTACCATTAAAAATACCTTAATGAGACTTATTTCTTTAAAATTAAAATTTAATTTGTAGGTAATCATTGTTAAAATTATACTATTTTTAAAATTTATATAAAGAGGTTTATGGATATTTATAAATAATATAATCTATTTTTCTTTTTATATATTGTTTATAACTTAAATGTTTATTATATATAATATATATATATGCTAATAATATATAATAATTTTATTGATATGTTATCTATAATATATATGATATTATATATATTAGCTATTATATAATTTTATTCTATTTTAACCCGCGTAATACAAGAGTATCTAACCTAATCTGTACTGATAAATTAAAATCTCATTAAGACACCTGGTATGTTTTTTGAATGTCCACCTAAGCTCCACCTAGAATTTGAACATATGTACTCATCATAATATTAGTTACAATGTAGTATATAAATATAGTTTTCTTAATAAATATCCATTTACTAATATGTTTATCAAATTAATTTTTTTCTAAAAATAAATAAAATTTCCTTTAAAAATATATTTAAACATTATTAAAATTAAATACATTAAAACATTGTATTTTATAAATGAAAATTTTACAATATCAATATTTACGAAGTCGAACACAATTATAATAAGCGATCACTCACTATAAAACATCTCCTTTTAGTGCACATCTACATCACGATTTCATATTCTCAAGTTTAAGTATGTTTTACCTCCTCACAATATCTCATATTCATAATTTCATGTTTTTAAATACGATGTTAATTATTTCAATCCGTATAACACATCGGTTTTTAAATTGGTAGGAGGGAAAAGTGGGAATATTTTGATAAAAAAAATATGGCGGTGCTCTATGTCATCTCTAGTTAGCTTTTTATTAGAGTACAGAAATATATGATGTTGAAGAGATTAATTAACATAAGAAGGTTATCATAATAATAGCATCATAGAAAAATATGTCGTTCCACAATATAAACAAATAAAGATAGAATGGTTGAACAGAAAAATAAAAAATATTAACTTCTGAAGAAAATTGATAAAATTTATAAAAGTATGTAACAATAATACATAACTAAAACTAGAAATAGTTAAAATTAATAATCAACTATTCATAAAGACATAAACACTTATTTGTGTAATGGAATTAAAGATTATAAAATATAAGTAAAAGTCATATCGATATAAGATTGTTAAAAAATAAACATTATCGAAAATATGAATAATGTCGTGAATTGTAAAATTTATTAAAAGGAAAATATTATTTCGAGAAGGAAACGACATAAACTTCTATTTTAGTAAAAAATATATATGTTAATGGTAATATTATAATCAATAACTTAATCATTTTTTTGTTAACATAATTAGCAATTTCATATTAGAAAAGATGTGAAATAATTTAAAAATAATTAGTGATCATAAATATAATATTAATTGTAATTGATATGAGTTAATAGTTTTCATATTTATTTAACTCAAGATTGAATGATGTAGCGACATATGATAATAAATATACGATGCTTAGGTGGACAAGCTAAAAAAACCTATGTGTATCCAAAGTTAGTATTTTATTATAGGTTATAGATATAGATTTAACTGTGAGTGGCTTAATCAATTATGGGACGTCAATTGAAACTTTATATCGGCTTTTTAACATATATAATTAATTAATTATATGTGTTTATTACTAACAAAAATTAAATAAATACTTTAGAGTTGCTGGACTTAAATAATTATATACATATTAATTATTTAATACACACATCCATATTTTTAGATGAAGTTTATTCTTCTAACTTAATGCGATACAAATTATATATGTTAATTGTAAATTAAATCACACATGAAAAACTTTACAGAATAGTAAGTAATTAGGAGTATTTTATTTGTTCCAATCAGATCATTGATATATTTATTTATTTTAATCAGGTCACTAAAGTTTTAACAGTGTACGAATTAGGTCACTCGTATTTTTTTTGAATTGTTAAAATAATTTTAAATTTTTTAAATAATTTTAATAAATATTGTTAGTTTTTAAATATTTCAATTTTTAAAAAAATATTTTACCATTTATGAATGACTTAATTCGAACAATACTGAAACTTTAGTGACTGAGACAAAAAAAAATTATGAGTTACTTGATTGAGATAAAAAAAATTATAAGTGACCCAACTAGAAAAATATTAAAATTTAATTAATATATTATGAAGTTATCCCTAACAAATAAATAAAATAATAAGACTCCAAAGAATTTTAAAATTTTTCCATCTCATCCTACATGAATAAAGAAAGAAAATGATGTCATACAAAAGTGTCTATACCTCATCCTAAATTAGTTAGAAAATAAATTGATATAAAGAAAAAATCCTTAAAAAAGAATTCATAAACATAAACTTTATAACTAACACATCAATAAAGTAAAAGTGGTTCAAATCTAGTGGTCCTAAAACTTCGGTACAACATCGAGTCGGCCATGAATTCAAGAAACGCACATTAACTAGGGTTGAAGGGGTGGAAGTGGAACTCTTTAAATACAAAACTATCTTATAGCTTTTAGCTAATAAAAAAAACGAAAAATCATTTTACTCAAAATTACCTTAAAACTATCTTGAAACAGCCTTAAGAGGACACAATCTTTTACTAAAAGCTACCCTAAAATGATCAAGAGCAACAACTAGAATGTTGTTTATCAATGGGTTCATGAAACTCATCCAGGCACTACCAAGACACACAAGAATATATACATGTGGTACTCAAAAAGTACTCGAGGTACTATGGCTTCCTACCCCATCCACCCTTACCCTTTATGTGACTAGCACAACTTATAAATTATAAGCAAATTGGATTTTTATAATCCAAAGTCAATAATAATTCATACTGTTGATTTTGTCGGTAACAATCCCAACTTTTATTTTTATTACCAACAACAATCCCAATAACATAATTATTAAAAATTTACGTTTGATTTCGACTTGATTTCGTTTACAATAATGAATATGAACGAAATGAAAGAAAATACAAGTTAAATCAAGACTAAAATAAGTATAATTCGAGTGTGAATGTATGATAATTATACTACTAGGATTGTAGTTAGTAATAAAAATAAAAGTTAAGATTGTTACCGACCAAATCAATAACATAAATTATTATTATCGGCCAATAAGTAATAGTTTAGATTATTAAAATCCAATTTGTCTAAATTATAATAAAAATTAAGATTGGTGTCTCTACAACTACAACTACAAAACCGTCATGAAAGATAGGATGTTAATTTGATGAAATTAAATAATATCAATAACAAGTACCTTAACCCATAAGGTATTAATGGCCATACGAGGAGATATAAAGCTAACACATTTGTAGTCATCTTGTTGTGTTGGAATGCAACTTTCTTAGAAGATTGCACTGAAAATGTAGTGGGAGTGATGGTTTGGGTGATTATAGCACTTGGTCAAATTATCAATGCCATGTGATGACTCACAATAGAACCAAGACAAATTAAGCCGACTCACCCCACCACACATGGGCTCGCTGTTTTTAATTTATTATGTTTTCATTTCGAAATTATTTTATGCTAGATTATAAACTTGTGTTTCAAGGAGTTGTATAATAAAATAAAAATATTATATAATTGTATAATATGTATTACACATGCTAAATCATTATACCATTCATACTTTAGAATTTTCGGTATAATAACAAAAAAGCTTTCTAAATTGTCAACTAAACCAAACCTACTAAGTAAAAAGAAATTAATAAATATAAATAAAAATATTATTTTTATACCAGTTTTTTAGCAATAATGACGAAATGAATCTCACAATAATAAAAATATGTTAATCAAAATTTTTTGGAGCTAAAATTAAGCTTTTGAAAAACACTATTGCAGTTGTAAAGTAAAATTACTATTACGAATAGTTAGAAATACATATTTTGACATGGTGAACATATATAATGTAACTTTACTATGTAATTAACATAATGTAATCTGATTAGCAATTAACAGTTATGTGAACAAACAAATTACATCAGTTTTTCTAAAATACCATGTAACACCCGGACATTTTCTTTGACACCGACAAAAGAAGAAAAAGAAATAAAGTCCAAAGTCGGGGGACCAAACTCGCCAAAACGGGAGAAAGATTGGATGAGTAGAGGAATAAGAGGGGAGAGCAGCCCACACCCTCCCCACACTTGCAAAAACTCAGCCAAAGAGAGGAGAGAAGGAGAAAAGGGAGAAAAAGGGGTTTCAAGCTTGGTTTGTGTGGATTCGAGGGTGAAAGTTGAAGTGTAGCGGGTTGAATCGAAGCTCTACTTGTCGGTATTGGTTTGTGTGAGTTCTAGGACCCCTCTTTTACACGTTTTCAACTGATTTGGGGCTGGAACACATAGTGAAACCCGTTTTTGAAATGTGTGTGTTTGACCCGTGTATATGTGTTTGTGTGTGATGCGAGTGGTGTTTGATTTCGGGCTTGTGTGTGCTTGAATGGTGTTGTGGTATGCATTCCTAAGGTTTAGGATAGTTGATTAGGGCTTAGAATGGGTTTGGAAGAGCTTGGAGGTCGAAAATGGCAGATTGGGTTCGGGATGAACTGCATTCTGCATCAGTTAGGGCTATGCGACCGAATGGCATGCGACTGGAGGTCATGCGACCGAAAGGAATGCGACTGAGGTCCATATGCATGCCAGTCGTGCGACTGAGGTTCATTCGCATGTGAGTCGTGCGACTGGAGCCCATACGCTTGTGAGTTGTGCGATTGAGGGTCATTCACATGGGGAGTCATGCGACTGAGGTCCATACGCCTAGTTCCATCCGCATTAGGTCCATTCGCACAAGTGTTCATCCGCATTAGGTCCATTCGCATGGGTGTTAATTCGCATATTATCCATTCGCATGATGTTCAGTCGTCTGGGAGGCCATGCGATTGAAGGGTGCCCATACGCCCAAATAGGGCTGGTGTACCCGAGGAAAACGTAGTTTATGTACTGACTTTCGGCGGAAAGTGCAGATGTAAGTTTTGACGTGGAAGGTTCCCGGGAGTTCATTTAAGTTGACTTTTGAGGTCATAGACGTTATGTTGGGCATGATAATGTATGATGTTGTATGATTATGCATGATGTATGTTATGTATGTATGATGCCTGGTGTGATGATGTTGACTGTGTATGTTGATATTCCTTATTATTATGTATGATTATTTTCTCTTGGCTTTACATTGAATGTTAATGAATGAAATAAAAGTATTATGTAACGTAAAGTGGAACATAATGAAAAGAGGAACGAAATGAAGAATGCATGCATTAATGAATGAACGAATGTAAGAAAGACTTGCAAGCAAATGTATGGAGGTTCACACTCAATGCGGAGTGTTAGCTCAACCGTGTGCGGGTTAGCTACCCCATGAGGATGCACAATAGGGCTTAATCCGTGTGATTAAGCAAATGTATGGAGGTTCACACCCAATGAGGGGTTGTCAGCTCAACTGTGTGCGGGTTATATACCCCATGAGGACGCACAAAGGGGTTCAGTCTTTATGATTGACCAGACGTATGGGGTCCTTGTCGCTTAACCCTAGATGAATTGCTTGGTGCGCTAGAGGGGGGTTAAGCACATGACAGGACCTAGATGAAAACAAGAAGATAATAAAAGTACGAAATGAACGATGATGAAGATAATAAATATTATTTATGTGTACGTACGATGTGTGATAACATTTTTAAACCTGTTACATTTTGAAAGAACGGTTTTGAACGAAAGATAAAGTATGTTTTATTTTAAAACTAGAACTCACTCAACAATGCTGACTTTTATGTGTTTTCAGTTGGCAGGTAATGATTGCTGAGGATGGCACGAGGCGGCTACCAAGCTCTTTTGGATGACATCCATATTTATAATGCTTTTGTGATGTAATGCACATGTATTTTGTAACTTGATAATGATGTATTGTTTTGCAAAAGCTTTTATAATGAAATGAGATGTCTATTTTGATAATTCCGCTACGAGGTTTTATGAAAGATAAATGTATTTGTATGTTTTATGTGCAACGATCGACCAACTGTGAGCGTCCCGGGAACGGGGCCTTACAAGTTGGTATCAGAGCCAAAGTTTAAGTGAAATGGGTAAAATTTCAAAATAAACCTTAACTTAAACTGAGAATGGGACGGAAGGGGAAGAGATGCCAATCTGAGTAGCTGCGTGCCATCAGGTATTTTCATAATGTTAACCGGTATTACGTGCGCATGTTATGTGGTTATGTGTTGTTTGTAGATTTAAATATTGATGTAGTCAGGACAGGTAATGCTTGGGGTATGAAGAGTAAAGTAAGTGGCTAATCACAATTGGCAACTATAATTAAGGACTTACTATATGTAACACCCGGATACAGAAAAGGAATAATAAAGGTAACAAATGCAAACTTAACCCAAGATAAAGGACTAAAAGTGTAAAAAGGACAAGAAGGTACAGGGAGTGGTGGTTAAAAGAAGGCATGGTCGCCCATTTCCCCCACCACGCCCTTTTCAGACGAAATTTCAGAGTGAGGAGGCGTACTGTCGGAGTTGGAAGAAGATCAAGGAGAAAGCCGGATTCCAGGTAGAGATTCGAAGGTTATGTGCTTTTATTGAGTTTTGTGTCGATTATGTGCTTATGTGTGTGTCGTATGTTCGATTGTGTGTATGTAATATTGGATTAGGTGTTCGAACTCTCTTGCGGTCGAGTTTGAGGAAGACTTGCTCGAAGAATTTGTCAAGGTGAGTTCTAGAACCCCTCTTTTACTGTTTTCAACTGATTTGGGGCTGAAAATGTATGTATGAATGTTTTTATAAAGTAGGTCTTCACACCCGTATGTATAATTGAATTGTATATGTGGATGGAGGTGACATTGGATGTATTTGATGTCTTGGTTATGATGTGTATATGTCTTAAGATGTCTAGAGTGATGGATTAGGCCGAGAATCGGTTATAATGGAGTTTCGGAAGAGGTTGGGCATGTTAAGTATAATGGCTCTGCCACATGATTTTGAATGCATCTGATGCCTTGGTTATGGTATGTACCTGCTTAAGATGTTTGAATGTTAAATCTAAGTTTGGGACTGGATATGGTGAAGTTCGGAAGTTATTGGGTATATCAAGAGTATTGACATTGCTCTCACGTCGAGGATAGGCCCCTGCACCTAAATGGTTAAACTAAATGTTCCTTCTCACTCAAGACCCCGAGTGGCTGAAACTTACCTTCGGAAGATTTGGGTGGCCTCAAGTAACTGAAAACATCTTCGGAAGACTCGTGTGGACTCGAGAGACTGAACTGCCTTCGGAAGATTTAAGAGACCCCAGGCGGCGGAAGGTGCCTGCGGAAAGAATTGATATTACCTCGGAAGGAAACGGCTGAAGCATTCAGCTGAAGACAAATGGGGGTAATAGCTGAAGGAAACGGCTGAAGCATTCAGCTGAAGACAAATGGGGGTAATAGCTGAAGGAAACGGCTGAAGCATTCAGCTGAAGACAAATGGGGGTAATAGCTGAAGGAAACGGCTGAAGTATTC
>BJCM01103850.1:0-10544 GCA_018326385.1 Flaveria bidentis | reverse complement strand
TTAACTAAATTAAACAACAATACAAATAATATCCATGAACAAATTATCCTTATAAGTTGTTCTTTCTCACACACAATCTATTTAGAAAACCCATTTTCTAAAATGGTGTATTTATTTAATTGCATGATCATATCATCAACTAAATGTTAATTGGTGCTTGCTAAGCTTGTTATTGGGTATGACCCAACTTGGATCATAACGTACTAACCACATCAATGTTCTATGTGTCTTGGGCATAAAGGATCCAACAGGAACAAGCTTCCAGCCGTGAGTTTCTTCAAAGGAAAAGATTGTATCTTCAATATTTGGGTTCTTGCATGTGAGAGAGAGAAAAGGATTGAGTGTGTGTGTTTCTTTTTGGAGAATAGTGTGTAAAACCAACCAAGACCCACACCCCAAAAGGTTGGGTGGGGTTTTTCCCCCCAAAACCAAAATCAATATATATTCACCTAGTTGTTTCAAAATAGATATATATAATTAACCTTTTAATTATATAACACATACACTCTTTTATTATTTGGTGTTATTTAACTAAATTGAACAACATTACAAATAATATCCATGAACAATATATCCATATAAGTTGTTCTTTCTCACATACAATCTATTTAGAAAACCAATTTTCTAAAATGGTGTATTTATTTAATTGCATGATCATATCATTAATTAAATATTAATTGGTGTTTGCTAAGCTTGTTATTGGGTATGACCCGACTTGGATCATAACGTACTAACCACATCAATGTTCTATGTGTCTTGGGCATAAAGAATCCAACAATTTCTTCTTGATATCTAGATCATTCACATATATTTGATCCTATGTTCTTGGGTTTGTTGATTCTTAGTAATATGCTTTAAATTTAAATTCCTAAAGCATATTATTAAGTTATGATTCCACTCTGTTTTCATGTTTAAATGGTTAAACTACTTTGATAATGTGTCCAACAAACCCGATATTGGCATCTAGAGCCGGATATGTGGATGACTAGCTTCTTTTGTCTTTGTAGAATTGGTTTTTTGGGACTTTAACAACCAAATAGGGGCTGTTTTGTGATGATATTATGAATCCCCAATCTTTCAAGGTTATATCTTACATGCTTATGATTAAACGTTGAAAGATAGATGTCAAATGGTTGATTTATTTTGTTTGGACAAAACCCTGGATTATTGGTTTATGTTGGCCGAAAGTATATGGGTTAAGTGTGGATTTATTTTGGTTCTTCAATGTTGTTTAATATTGGTGCATAACCTAGACTAAACCTTGTGTTCATTTGGTTTTGGATGGATGTTTTTTTGGTTGATTTCATTCTTTTGTGCTTGTATTTGGATGTAATTTGTTTATTCATTCAATGGTGATGTAATAAATAGATTAGGTGTATTTTCTTTTATTAGAAAATTTGTATTAGGATATAAATTTTGTAAAAGAATATGCACAAGATGGAAGCACAAAGGGATGGCACAAAAAGATGGACTCGAAGCATTTGGTTGCAACTTCAAGTGGGGTTCTTTGGAAATCCTATCTTTTTTGTTGTGATTAACCCTTAGGAAAGACCAAATGACAACACTTGTGATGGCAAACAAGTGTTATCAACTTAGTGGCTATGGTTACGCACTTGTGATTGTTTGATTATGCTTGTTTGGTTGTTTGTTATATCATGGTTTTTTGATATTTGGATGTGCATAACAAACTCATTTACAAACAAAACAAGCTGAAAATTTATGGTTCCTAATCATTGAGTGACTAATAAAAGGTTAATAAAGGATTTATGATTCTGATAAAAGGGGTTATTACTAAATAGAACCATAGGGTACCATGTATTTTAAAGCATGCGAATAAAATGTACATAGAATTTTCAAAACTAGAATTAATGAAAACTAAAATCCCTTTGGAAACAAGTTTAACACCATCGTTTTACAAGACATTCAAATTACTTGAGAACTATTTGTGGGATAAAGGTCACCTAACCACTTTTAGGGAACTTGTGCGTTTGAGGTGGGCTTAACGTATTTGTGGGATAAAGGTCAACTAACCACTTGTATGTGTAAACTCACATGTGTGTGTAAGTAGGATGACTTGAATTCGAAACCATGTGCATAGGGTCACCGAAGCATGGCGTACAATGGTGTTGATGGGATTTTTACGTGCCAACTAAACATAAGATGTTTAACCGATCCCATAGGGCTAGAAGTTGCAATAGGTTGCAATTGTCAAATGTTGACTACCTTGTTAATTTAAATAAGGGCACAAAGGTCACCTAATAATCATTTAAATGTAACGTTGGATTCTAGATTTTACTTATTAATTGTCTAGGAGACATGAAAAGGGTATTAATGATTAAAATGTATATTTTCATAAATACTAATATGAACTTTGTAAATTTTGTAGAAATGGTCGCAAACTATAATGCTACCACCCCGTCCGTCCATACCCTATCGTTGAGAACCATCTTAAAGAGGGATCGTCTTAACCATAATAATTTTATGGACTGCTTTCGATACTTGAGAATTGTTCTCAAGCAAGAGAAAAAGGCCTATGTCCTTGACAATCCCATTCTTGACCAACCCGACCCCGAGGATATTGAGGCCTTTAACGATTGGCTTCAGTATAGTGAGGATTCCATGCAGGTTTCCTGCCTCATATTGGGAACTATGATTCCTGAACTCAAAAAGGACTTGGAGCATCATGGGGCATATGACATGATTACCCAATTGAAGGAAATGTTCCTTCAACAAGATAGGGTAGAGCGCTTCGAAACAATTCGAGCGCTTCACACGTGTCGCATGGAAGAAACCCAATCGGTATCATCTTATGTACTTAAGATGAAAAGCCACATTGATCGCCTCGAGAGGCTTAATTGCCCCGTCTCAAATCACCTGGACACGGATTTGATCCTTAATGGCCTAACTAAAAGGTTTGAGACGTTCATAATGAATTACAATATGAACGGGTAGGACAAGAGCTTTGGTGAGCTTCACGCAATGCTCAAAACAGTCGAGGCAGGGATGGGTAGAAAGGTTCTACCTGTTCTCTCGATCAATGAGGGAGGCAATAAGAAAAGGCCATTGCCCGATCCCAAGGAAAATGTTACCAAAGGAAAGGGGTACATCAAAGGCAAAGGGAAAGGGACGGCTAAAGCGGAACCTCCAAAACCTAAGCTTAAGAAGCCTAAGGTAACGGAGAACGATCCATGCTTTGAGTGTGGTGAGATAGGACATTGGAAAAGGAATTGTCCAACCTATCTCAAAGAGTTGAGAAACAAGAGGGATGTTGGGCAAAACTCAAGTACAACTTTCATGATTCATATTGGTTTAAATGTTATTTCTTCAAACACATGGGTATTGGATACCGGATGTGGAACTCACATTTGCAATTTGTTGCAGGGGTTCAAAAGAAATAAGCATTTCAAGAAGGCAGACACAAGTCTCTACATGGCAACAGAGCAAAAGTTGTTGTCGAAGCCCAAGGAGACTATATTTTGAAACTTTCAAATGGTTTGGAAGTTGTTCTTAAAAACATTTTGTATGCTCCTAGTTTGACTAGGTACATAATTTATGTTTCCCTTTTAAAACAATGTGGTTATGAATTAAAGTTTGTTAACAATGGTATTTATGTTTTTATAGATGATGTATTCTATTTCAAGGGTATGCCTTTTAATGGTATCTATGAATTGGTTCATGATGATTCATCCTATAATAACTCATTATACCAAAAAAGCCCCAAGAAACTTAAAATGGGTTTAAGTGATTCTTATCTTTGGCATTGTCGTCTTGGTCACACAAACAAGAATCAGATTCAAACACTTCAAAAGAATGGTCTTTTGAAAACAAATGAAAATGATTCATTTGATAAGTGTGAATCTTGTTTACAAGGTAAGATGACCAAGTCGCCCTTTAGTGGTACTAACGATAGGGAAAAAGACTTATTGGGAATCATATATTTGGATGTATGTGGTCCATTTAAGACAACAATAAGAAATGGTGAAAGATACTTCATTACCTTTACCGACGATTACAGTCGCTATGGTTATGTGTACTTGATGACACATAAATATGAAGCTTTTGAAATGTTCAAAATCTTCAAGAATGAAGTAGAAAATCAACTCAATAAGACTATCAAATTTCTTCGTTCAGATAGAGTAGGTGAATACCTCAGTGAGGCTTTTCAGGATCATCTAAGAAGTTGTGGGATTGTCTCACAACTTACTCCACCCGGAACGCCATAACATAATGGTGTGTCTAAAAGGAGAAACTGAACCCTATTGGATATGGTTCGATCTATGATGGCTATAAGCTCACTAACTCTATCATTTTGGGGTTTCACATTGCTCTCCACGGCTTGTATTTTGAATATGGCCCCGACCAAGAAAGTGGATTCGACACCTTTTGAAATATGGGATGGAAGAGTTCCATCGTTGTCATATTTAAAAGTATGGGGTTGTGAAGCTTATGTTAAGATAAACACCCAAAACAAGTTAGAAAGTCAATCCACTAAGTGTATATTAGTTGGATATCCCAAATACTGTATAGGATAATACTTGTTTGATCCAACAGAGCAAAAAGTATTTATTGCTCGAAAGGCAGAGTTCTTGGAAGCCAAGTTCCTTATGGAAAGAATAACGTATAGAACAATGGAATTTGATGAGGATCAAGATCCACAAGCCCATACACGTTTGGTTGACACTAGCAATCAACCAAAGGTTGTTGATGATGATCAAGAGGTTGATCAATACACACAAAACATTCGCAGATCTGGTAGAGTTAGAATTCCAACTGAAAGATATGGATTTTTCATGAGTGGATGCTATGTGGTTGACTCTGATGAGCCAACTACGTACCATGATGCAATGTCTAATTCGGATTATGACAAATGGCTGGAAGCCATGAACATAGAGATGCAATCAATGTATGACAACTAAGTTTGGGAATTGGTTGACACTCCACTTAACTCCAAACTTGTTGGATGCAAGTGGGTTTTCAAGAAGAAAACGGATATGCATGAAAACTTGGATACTTACAAAGCAAGACTTGTACCAAAAGGTTTCAGTCAAACTCAAGGGGTTGATTATGATGAAACCTTCCCACCTTTGGCAATGCTAAATTCAATTAGGATATTATTTGCTATAGCTGCATATTATGACTATGAGATTTGGAAAATGGATGTCAAAACTACTTTTCTTAATGGACATCTCCAAGAGACTGTCCATATGGTTCAGCCTGATGGTTTTGTCGATCCATAACATCCTAATAAAGTATGCAAGTTAAAGAGATCAATCTATGGATTGAAAGAAGCATCGAGAAGTTGGAATCAACGTTTTGATGAAGAGATCAAGAAATTTGGTTTCATCAAGAACGCTGACGAGAATTGTGTATATAAGATGGCTATGGGAGCATAATTACATTCTTAGTATTGTATGTTGATGACATACTAATTTTTGGAAATGATATTCCAACCATGGAGTTGTTAAAACCTAGCTTGGAAGTTGTTTTTCCATAAAAGATCTCGGTGAAGCCGCCTATATTTTGGGAATAAAGATCTATAGGGACAGATCGAGGCGGTTGATAGGTCTAAACCAAAGTGCATATATTGATAAAATCTTGGAAAGGTTCAAGATGGAAAACTCTAAGAAAGGTATTGTACCTATTCAGAGAGGGACAATATTGAGTACATCTCAATATCCAAGCTCAAAGGATGAGAAAGATCGAATGAAGGACATCCCATATGTGTCTGCTATAGGATCCATCATGTATGCGATGATATGCACTAGACCGGACATGTCATGCGCTTTAAGCACGACGAGCAGATATTAGCAGAATCCAGGTAATAGCCATTGGATGGCTGTTAAATATATACTAAAATAACTTAGGAGGACTAAGGATATGTTTCTAATATATGGATCTAATGAAGAGGAACTCGTTGTAAAGGGTTACACGGATGTGAGTTTCCAAACTGATCGATATGATTCTCGATCACAGTCGAGGTATGTCTTCATTATGAATGGAGGAGCAGTGTCCTGGAATAGTTCAAAACAAGATGTGGTAGCATTGTCCACTACAGAATCCGAATACATATCCACCTCATTAGCAGCTCAGGAAGCTGCATGGATAAAGAAATTTATCACCGATCTGAGGGTGGTCTCTACCATTCAAGACCCCCTAGAAATCTTTTGTGATAACGAGGGTGCGATTACACAAATCAAGGAACCCTATGCACATCAAAAGACTAGACACATTGAGCTGAGATTCAACTACATAAAGGATAAAGTTGAAAAGGGAAAGATATGTATTTGTAAAGTTCACACCGATCAAAACATTGCGGATCGACTCATGAAGCTCCTTGAAGGGGCAAAGCATGAAAGTCATACTTGTGCCTTAGGACTTTGATATTCCAGTGATTGTAATTGATTTGTTTAGTATTTAAAAGTTTGGAACAATGTAATATTTAACTCTTTCATATATTTGTGATATTCTTAGTTATGTTCTCTTTAGCATGTATACATCCATGAATATGTTTATTATTCTAAATGTCCGTAGTCGGTCATGTTTGTGGGAACAAATATAAACGTAAGACTATTATGAACATGGATTAGTGGATATTCATAATGCATGAGTATACAACAACTGGTTGCTACCAAGGTTTATAGATATTTGTGGGATACAAATATTGGACTGACCCGCATCTTAAATTTTACTACATGGAATCTTCTTCATTGATAATAAGTAAACTTGAGTAAAGGCGAATATCATTTGGTATCCTCCGACCTGAGATATATATTGGGTTTTGATATTCACTAATGTGTTCAGGTGTGACACGAGGTGATTATGAGAAACATATGTAGTCAAGATGGAATTTGTTCCTCTTATTTGTTGAGAGCAAGATGTCTAAGGCCTGATTAAGTTAAATCAACAAGAAATGATCATTCTATGTCCTTGGATTTAACATGACATCTATAACCAAAGGATAAATGATTGATTCACCAAAATCATTTCAAGTTGCATACTTGAAGGAGGTGATGTTATTGAATGGCTTTTAGTCATGTGTATTAAGGGTAGTAAACTGTTGTTAGGCGGTATTTACTGCTTGCATCAATCTTCTATGGATATTGTGCAAGTGGGAGATTGTTGGATTCTTTATACCCAAGACACATAAAACATTTATTTACTTAGTACGTTATGATCCAAGTCGGGTCATACCCAATCACAAGCTTAGCAAACACAAATTAACATGTAATTGATGATATGATCATGCAATTAAATAATTACACAAATTTAGAAAGTGGGTTTTCTAAATAAGTTGCATATGAGATGGAACAACTTAAAGGGTTATTTTGTTCATGGGTATTATTTGTAAAGTTATTTAAGATTGGTTAAATAACATCAAATAATAATAATGTGTGTAAGTTATATAATTAAAAGGTTAATTACATGACTTATTTAGTAACTAGTTGTAAATTAATTAGTAGATAAAATTATGGGGAAACCCCATTTTAAAACTAATTTCTGCCACCCCCTTAATGGGGTTGGCCCCTTTTGTTGTCTTGAGAAGACCACAATTACTAGTCCACACTCAATCCTCTCTTTCTCTCTCACACATGCAAGAACCACAAGAAGAACAAAAGTTCTCTCCATTTTGAAGAAAACTCACGGCTGGAAGGTGGCTTTCAACAGCTTCTTCTTTGCTTTTTGGTGTTCAAATCCTAGCAACAAGGTGTTTGCTTGATGCTTGTGGGTATGGATGCTCGAGGACACCTTTCCTTGGTGTTTTCGTCGTTCAAGAACATCATAATCTTCACCAAATCCACGTTTTGACAGGTCTACAAAGGTAGTTTCATATGTGTTGTATTTGGTTGCTATTTCTTCTTGATAGCTAGTTCATTCACATATATTTGATCCTATGTTCTTGGGTTTGTTGATGCTTGGTAATATGCTTTAAATTTCAGTTCCTAAAACATATTATTAAGTTATGATTCCGCTGCATTTTCATGTTTAAATGGTTAAACTATTTTGATAATGTGTCCAACAAACCCAACAGTTTTTTGTCTCAATTTTAGCCAAAATATGTAAGTGAAGCATTAAAAGATGAGGCATGGGTTAGTGCTACGCAAGAAGAACTCCTTCAGTTTGATAAGTTAGGAGTATGGACTATTGTGGATAGACCCAAAGGTGTTAAGGTGATTGGCACTAAATGGTTCTTAAGTGCAAGAAAGATGACCAATGGGTCATAATCAAAAACAAGGCTCGGCTTGTCATAATCAAGAAAGATGACCAAGTGGATCCACCTGTAACCCGAGAAAGAATTTCATCTCTCCCATTGCACTCAATTCAAACTCAGCCTTCATTGCTGCTTCAAACTCTTTACATAGATCTTCGTTCTTTGAACCGAAGATTATGTCATCTATATAAATTTGGACCAGCAGTAAATCACCATCCTTTTCTTTAATGAACAGTGTGCAATCAATGACACCTCTGCGAAAGCCATGTTTCACAAGGTGAGTCAAGAGTTTCTCATACCAGGCTCTGGGAGCTTGATGAAGCCCATATAAAGCCTTGTCGAGTTTGTAAACTCTGTCCCGATGATATGGATCCTCAAATCCCTCAGGTTGACTGTCGTACACTATCTCTCGGATTTCACCATGAAGGAATGCACTCTTCAGATCAAGTTGATAAACTTTAATCTTCATGTATGATGCATAGGCAAGGAAGATACGAATTGTTTCCATTCTTGTCACGGGTGCAAACACTTCATTGTAGTCTATGGCCTCGACTTGTTGAAATCCTTGAACAACAAGTCGAGCCTTGTTTCTGATGATCACGCCTTCATCATCTTTCTTGCATTTCAAGACCCATTTGGTGCAAATGACCTTAGCACCTTTAGGTCTATCCACCAGAGTCCATGCACCTAACATCTTGAACTGAAGAAGTTCATCTTGCATGACACTCACCCGTGCCTCATCATTCAGGGCTTCGCTAACATACTTTGGCTCAAACTGAGGCACAAAGAAACAATATGCACCGTCGTGAAGGTATCCCTTTTCCATCACTGAGGCATAATCAGCTGAGTACAGCTTATTTCTGGTCTGAACTCCTGACCTCACATCCCTAATGACATTATCCAAAGGATGATAGACATTTAGGCGTGATCTAGGAGTGGTTGGAACAACTACCTCAGAATCAAGATTATGAACATTTGGTTCAATATCTGAGGCAGTAGGAGTCTGAGGTTCCGAGGACTCAGAGGCATCAATGTCAGATGCTTGTGGACTTGCAGTAGTAGGAACCTGTTCCTCCTGGTTGTTCTGATTAGTCTCCACAACTTCTTCATCAGAGGAAGAGTCACTATCTTCAAGTACTTCCCCAGAGTTGTTAGATGACTGACCTTGTGAACCCGATGATGTTAAATCTAGTGAAGGTGTGTTCAATACATCATACATCATCTTTGTGGCTAACTCTTAATTAGAAGTGGATCAAGATTATGTTGAAGGACTTGAAGAATCCATCATTGTCAAAAAAGAAGGCGGGTCCTTTTCCAGCAGGTGGTGTGGTGTATCTCTGTACATCAACATTACACCACACTTATACTTGACCCGTTGAGTTGTTGTAAACTCACTTGTTTGGTATGTTGTATCCTAAAAAGATACCTTCATCTGCCTTCTCGCTGAATTTTCCCTCTTGAGTCTTCTTCAGTAGGGTGCACGGAGCACCAAACGGTTCGAGATACTCTAGATTAGGTTTACGTCGTTGTAGTAACTCGTAACACGTCTTTCCATGGCGTTTAAATACTAGAACTCGATTTAGCGTATAACACGCGTTTGCAACTACTTCATTCCAGAATTGAATAGGCAGTTTTGAGTCTGCTAGCATCGTCTGTGCTGTCTCTATCAAGCTGCGATTCTTCCTTTCAGCAACGCCATTCATCTGAGGAGTGTAGGCAGAAGTGAACCGATGCACAATTCCCTTTTCCTTGCAGTAAGCCCCCATCCATTGATTCTTGAACTCGGTTCCATTATCTAAGCACACTTAACGAACCTTCAACTTGTACAGGGACTCCAGAGTAGTTACTAACTCTTTAAATGACTCCAATGTTTCTGATTTGGATTTTAGAAACATCACCCTAGAGAATCTTGAGTAGTCATTAGTAACTACATAGCACTACAAGTCGCCTGCGATGCTTCTTGTACTGACTGGACAAAACAGATCCATGTGAAGAAGTTCAAGAGGAAGTTTGATGGAATGAACACTCTTTTCCTTATGAGACTTCTTCGTCTGTTTGCCCTTCTTGCATGCAACACAGAAATCAGGAAGTTGGAAGATTTTGATGTTAACTCCTCTCATTGGATCATTCTGGATCAAGTGATTCATCTTCCGTGGATTAATGTGTCCCATTCTCCTATGCCAGGAGATGGAATCCTTCTCAGTAGCTTTTGACAAGAAGCACTGAACTTCGTGATCCGTTGTGGAGGCCTTTGATAGATCCAAGACATAAAGGTCCTTATATCTTGAGGCAGACATTAAGACTTGATCCTCCAGGATGACATAGTCCTTTTTCA
>BJCM01103772.1:10000-14115 GCA_018326385.1 Flaveria bidentis | reverse complement strand
ATATATATATATATATATATATATATATATAAATTGTATTTTAATAATCCAAAGTATTAGTTATGGCGGATAATAATCAATGTTATTAATTTGGCCGGTAATAATATCAACTTTCATTTTTATGTCTCAGTGTTTTTAAATTTGTATGCTAGATTTATATTTATTTCAGTCTCAATGTAGCTTTTATGTTTTATAATTTTGTTTATAATTATTGTTGTGAACCGAATCAAGTCCAAATTAAACATAAAAAAATTAATGTCACTAGTATTGTTATTAGAAATAAAAGTGAAAGTTTGAAGTCTTACCGGCTAAATTACTATTATGAATTATTATCGACCAATAGTTAACCGTTTGAATTAATAAACTCTAATTTTCTTTTAATATATCATTATGCAATAACTCTCCGGATTTTATGCCAATAGCGTTAGGGATTTTTCTTCATTGTTTGTGTATTTTTTTATGAATTTCTTAAAAATAGATAAAGTAAAGAGTTATTTATATTAGATGTAATATATGAATTATTACAAAGGTAAAAGGATATAATTAATATAATTGATAACATATTTTCACTTGAAAAAGTGCTACTAATAAATTTTAAAGCCTGGCACGCGGCCCATATAATTAGTGCATGCTTACAAATCCCTAGAAAAAGTATTTTATTTTTCATTAAAATTTCTGCCTGAAAATCTTCTAGAACAACAACCGTTTTTAGAACCATTGTGGTTCTTCACAAAATTGTAGTTATCAGGAGAGATTTATGCGTTTAAATTTTAATTTGAGTAAAATATTTAAAAGTTGATTCAATAACTTTTCTCAATAATAGGTTTTCTATTGAGAAGTTGGATACGGTCTCAGCTAGAAAACAGATACGTGAATCTGATTAAGATAATACCTATCATACGAAATATGTTCGTACATTTACCGTTCAAAAAATATAAAGAAGTTATATTGTTTTCACATAAATTTGATAGAACGTTACGTAATAACTTGATTAACGACAATTAGACCATTATGAATATATACACGTTAGATCTAAACTTGTGTCCTTTTAGTTTAGTTTAGAATTATATGATGGTAGATGATTTAAAACTTTGCTAAAATGAGTTTCTGTAAAAATAGCTGACAGACTTTTTCTCACTTATATACTTTCTATAAGATTTAAAACTTTACAAGTCTTAAGACTTGAACCAAGTGTAGCCATTAACTAACCATGAAAACAACGTTTATTTTAAAACCAATAATATATATATTGGACGTTCATTTCATATGTAACACTGAAAACTATGATAATTGTGTTAACCTAGTACATTTTATTATATAAATCAACTATAATATATGTGAATTTCAATATGTTTTAAGGTTTGATATTAAAAACGTACGTGTCCTAGAATACGTATATGGATATATATATTAGCATTGACGGTCTAGTAACAAAGACGAACCGGGTTTGATTCTCATAGTAGAAAATAAATTAGCTGTTAAAAAAAAAACAAATGATAATAAAAAGAGAAAGGACCTTTATAGAGATAATGGGAGAAGGAGGCTTAGTAATGAGATAGAAGAACAACAATGCAACTCCAAAGCTAACCATCAACCTCAAGCAAATCTGAAACAATATCCAAACCCACGAATCCGATCGCGAAAACGACACCAAATCCCACATCTTCTTCCTTATACCGAACACCTTCTCTTCCTCTTCTTCCTCCTCGCTCTCACCACCACCACCAGCAACATAATCACCACATTTTTGATCCCCAACTTTCACCACCACCCCACCACCACCACCACCACCCTCCTCGTGATCGAGGCTTTCTCGCGGGCCGTAGGAGATCTTCTTGTCATGCAAAGAGTTGTTGGTGGATCCGCGAGAAGAGGAGTAGTGGGAGAGGGCGAGGCGACGTTGGGTGGTTGGTGAGTGCAATGAGACGGTGGTGGTCGGGCTTTGGACGAAGTATAGGCCGGTGTATGGGTACGACCGGAACAGTGCTTCTTCTTCTGATGATTCCATTGTTGGATTCATGATCTTCACAGAGAATTGTGATGTGATAATGGTGATTTCAAGTGAAGTGGTCGAGTGGTTCTTTGTGGTTTTAATATCGTACAAAAGTGGAAAACAAGAAAAAGGGGTGGTTGTATATTATCCTATGTTGGCGAAATGTGTTATATTATCGTCCAACACTTGCTAAAAGTAAAACTTAGCACTTATAAGTTTAAATTCAGCAATTTAGCCATTTTAGGTGATGTTATAAATATACTATTATAGTTTTACGGATCATTAAACAACTATATATGATTAGCATATTTTATACAGACAAAGCTTAGTTGTTCCTCAAATTGAATTGAATCAAATTTGAATTAATTAAAACTAATTATTTGGGATTAAGTTCAGATTGGTGTAATTATTTACTAACTTACGATTAAATCCGGTCAATAATGAAAATTTTGGATTATTAAAATCTTATAACTTTTTGAAAAAAGTTAACAAATTTAGGCCGTTTTAATTTATCCTTTGAATCCTCTTCATGCTTGCTAATTAAACATTTAATGTGGGATAATTATATCCTTAAATCACAGCACAATTTTACCTATATCAATGATCCATATTAGTTCATACACTTTGTTTGGAAAAAGTGAATTCACAAATGAAATTCGAATTCGCTTCAAATCAATTTCAAGCTTGATTCGAATATCACCCTACAACCTGAAAGAAAATAGTCAAAAATTGAAGTTTTCAGGTGGTGTTCAAATACCAAACATACCCCTAATATACAGCATTTAAAAAAGAAAGATATATTATAATTACTCTTACCAATGTTTTATAACGAATATTAATGATAAACACTTATAGTGTAAAAATACTATTTAAGCAAAAAATGTTCCAATTTTTTACACAATACAAAGTGTACCCGAATTTTCTAAATCTGATCCCATGTAGAATTCTTGTTCAGTTGTTCTCTATCTCAAAATCTCATACCATGTCCCATGTACAACTGAGAGTTTTTTATTTACGCATGCATAACGACGCATTAAATGTGGTAACCTTCACTCTATAACACAGTGATGTTGACAACTTCAATTTTCATAGTTGCTTATTAATACTTTTTACTCACTCTCTATTTGAGTATTGCAATATATCATTCGAATACATGTTATGTGGATGCCAATAGTTATACACTTATACTTGCTTTTAAGACAAAATTGTTATTATAGGTGTTTTAGTTATATATAATACTAATTATCAAGTGGTCTATTTTTGTTTTGTTTCTTTTAAATTTTTCTTAATTTTAACTGCACTACTTTTATATATTCTATAATTTAACCTCTATAATCTTTCATTTTCAACTCCGATACCCTATACATTTTCTTTTTTACCAAAATTTTGTTTTAGTTTGCAATTTTAATTTTACGAATTAACACGCTGCAAATGTGTGTATAGTTTAACATTTTTAATCCTATCTTTTTCCCTTTTAATGGCCCTGTCATAACGTGCAGTTCTTAGATCGATTTATTTATTGTTTATAATGTTTCACGTTTCACGTGCGGTGTTCAACTTTTTATGTTTACTTTCCGTTTGATTTTATTTTTCCTATTTTTATTTCTTATAATTACTATTTTTCCGGTGTTAGTGGTCTTGATAATTGTGTGAAATCGGTGCTACATATCACGTGGGCATAAAAAACATGAACAGGAAAAATCAAAACTCAACTTGAAACATCGGATATGGCTCAAAATTGTAACACACTCTTTTATCTTTTGTTATACTTGTAATACAATTTAAGTGAGATATTCTTTTTTGAACGGTCTTTTAAGGAAGATTATTTATATGTTGAATACTAAAATCATTGATGCCATTTATCAAACCATCATAGACATTTGTTCTTGATGATACGTATGAGGGGTGCTTGGAAACCTCCTCTGCATAGACAGGTTTTGTCTGTATGAATAACTCATTGGGTGTAAACAAAACCGTGAGTTCCTAAATAAACAACCTATCACAGCAAAATGAAAAAAATCTGGCTATAATTTACGTGGGATATTACAATGCTTAACTGCATCAATGCTTCATCATTATATATTATAACTTGTTTGTCATCATCAATGATGGACTTGATTAA
>BJCM01103772.1:0-5000 GCA_018326385.1 Flaveria bidentis | reverse complement strand
AGAGGGCCACAACAAAGGGTACATATCATTCAGGTTGACAAACTAGAGTTCCTGTCAACTAAAGATTTGTACAAACTTCTCAGCACCACATTAGGGAAGAACAAGGAAACTGATAAGTATTTACTCTCCTTGGTGCTGAAGGTTTTGAGGAGCAGAAACAAGTGAGGTTTTGGTAGCATCAGCCTAGGGGGAGTTTGTTGGATCAAGAAGAAAGCTGGTGCAACCAAAACCAAATCACTTAGACAAATTTTAGTGCTACTTACAAAGGCTTCCAAAGCCAAGTGTGGAACTTCTGAAGGAAGTAGAGTTCTTCCGAAGACAGAGTGAAAGATTAACTTCCGAAGATAGAGTGAAAGATTAACTTCCGAAGACAAACTCTACTTCCGAAGTCAAAGAACTTACTTCCGAAGATCAAGTCTAAGAAGAAGAAATCAGAAGACAATTTTTGAAGTATGAAGAAAGAAGAAGTCCTCAAGCCTTGGAAGAAATAGCCTCTTCCGAAGTATAAGTGGCTTCGAAAGTACTTGTTCTTACAAAGCCATCTAACCTTCGGAAGACACTGCTATGAACCAGTGGACATAAGTATGGTCTCTGACACTTTGCTGCAGACCTCTGATACTGCATGGCGTTTTCTCAAAGAGCCATGTAGTTGACCATACTTTATTCCACTGTTCACCTTTTATGATAGTACAAGTTACCAACTTTAGTTGGTGACAAAAGGTAAGTCAGGGACATGTCCTAACTACCATATCTCAGATAAAGCTTTATCTGAGACACCTTAGACTATAGCTTTGTAATATTTGCTTTAGTCATAGGATCCCAGCTGGTATCAAAGTATATCCGGCTGTAGGTAGTATTATATATAGTTTCTCACTGTAACTCATAAACAGATGCTTGTAAGAGTCTTGTAACATTTGAGTTGAGAAGCAATATATGCAAGAATCTTGAAAATTACTTCTTGTGTTTGTTTATTACTTATTATATTGTTATCAACTCTTAGAGACTCAGCTTTCATTAGAGTGTAGTTCAAGTGAGTTTAAGAGAAAAACAAAGTGTTTACTGACATAAACCGATCCTGCAACACCATTTTCGTCGGATGCCACGTCATGGTTTTTAGCAAGTGGCATTCCAGCTGTAGAAGCATCCATATCGAACCGATTGAGGATATCGCCTACATACTTGGTCTGATGTAGAAATATTCCCTTTGGTGTCTGATCCACCTGTAACCCGAGAAAGAACTTAATTTCTCCCATGGCACTCATCTTAAATTCTGCTTTCATGACAGATTCAAATTCTTTACATAACTTTTCATTTTTGGAACCAAAGATTATGTCATCAACATAAATCTTTACCAGCAGTAAGTCGCCATCTTTTTCTTTGATGAACAGTGTACACTCAATGACTCCTCTGTAAGAACCATGTTTCACCAGGTGAGTTGAGAGTTTCTCATACCATGCTCTAGGGGCTTGATGAATCTCGTAGAGAGCCTTATCCAGCTTGTAAATTTTGTCACGATGATAAGGATCCTCAAATCCTTCGGGTTGACTGACATACACTGTCTCACGGATTTCACCATGAAGGAACGCACTCTTGACTTCTAGTTAATAGACTTTGATCTTCATGTAGGATGCATAGCTAAAAATATACGTATTCCTTCCATCCTTGCCACTAGTGAAAACACTTCATTGTAGTCTATGCCTTCGACTTTTCAAAATCCTTGAACTACAAGTCAGGCCTTATTCCTTATTATTATCCCTTGGTCATCTTTCTTGCATTTCAGTACCCATTTAGTGCCAATCACCTTAGCACCTTTTGGTTTGTCCACAAGGGTCGACACTCCTAATTTCTTGAACTGTAAGGAGTTCTTCTTGCATTGCACTGACCCATGCCTCATTGTTTAACGCTTCACTAACGTATTTTGACTCAAATTGAGACACAAAACATCGATAAGCTCCATCGTGAAGGTATCCCTTTTCCATAACCGAGGCATAATCTGCTGTGTATAGCTGATTTCAGGTCTGTACACCCGATCTAACATCCCAAATGACATTGTCAAAGGGATAATAAACATTTAGCCAAGATCCGAGAGTTGTTGGAAGAACCACCTTATTATCCATATTGTTAAACTCAGGTTCAGGATCTGTAGCTATTGGAGTATGAGGTTCCGAAATGTTAGAGGCATCAACATCTGATGCTTGTGTACTTTCAGTAGCAAGGACCTGTTCCTCCTGGTCCACCTGTTTTGTCTCCACTTCTTTATCGTCAGAGGAGGAGTCGCTTACATCAACTTCTCCCCCTAAAGGACAAGAAGATTTACCTTGTGGAGTTGATGTTGTCAAGTCTAGTGGTTGTGTGTCTAGAACATCGTACATCATTCTGGTCATTAACTCATCACCCGAAAGGGAGGGAGGAATGTTGAAGGACTTAAGGAATCCATCACAGTCAAAGAAGAATGAGGGTCCTTTCCTAGTTGGAGGGGTGGTGTATCTTTGAACGTCAATGTTGCACCACACTTCTACCTAACCTGTTGAGTTATTATAAACTCTCTTGTTCGGTATATTGTATCCAAGAAAGATCCCTTCTTCAGCCTTCTCACTGAACTTCCCAGACTGAGTTTTCTTGCAGCGTACATGGTGCACCAAATGGTTCGAGATACTCCAGGTTAGGTTTATGTCGCTGGAGCAACTCATAACATGTTTTTCCATATCGCTTGACAACCATGACCCGAATGAGGGTTGATGTGCTCCAAATTACACATAAAAATCCTATCAAAAGCACATCAATTATTCCATAATATCTTCCTTAAAGCGATGAAAATGTACTTATAAATGTTAAATTGTGTTTTCAGGTGTTTAAAAGGGCAAGATGGACAAAAGAAGCATATTTAACAAGAAATTAAAGTAATCCGAGCTTTGGAATCCAAGCATGGGGTCTTGCCTCATTAAGCACGCCCCCATGCCTTGCCAAAAACACACCCACGTGCTAAATTAACATACCCCCGTGCTTGGACATCTGATAGGACAAAAAGTACTGTCCCCTAAAAGTAGACACGGGACCGTGCCCCATGAGGCACGAGGCCGTGCCCCACCTCCAACACGGGGCCGTGCCCCATTTAGCATGGGGTCGTGCTCGACACAACCTGCATGTATGAGCCGACCAACTTTCGTATGCATTGTACTAAAACGGGGCCGTGCCTTTTAGGCACAGGGCCATGCTTAAACACTCTAGAAAGCCTAGAAATAGAATCCTAAGAACACCATTTTTGGCAAGCTTTGGTGGGAGAGTTACTCTGCAGAACTCTCTCGGGAATCAAGACTTCAAGATCATTTGGAGGCTCGGGAGGTGCATACAACACTTGGAAGAAGCTCGGGATCGTCTAAACGTCATCCATTGTGGATTATCGGTTTGATTGTTCCATTCCACTGATGATTACATATCTATCTTCTTTGTTATCTATTGTTATGTTCAAGCTTATTATGAGCTAAACTCTTTTTATCATCCTAATTGGATTAAAATTATGTAATTTGTGATGAACTAATGGTGTGATAAATATTATGTCAATGTTATGGTGGTCTTGGGAAAACTATTGATGGGTAGCATCTATATTTGAACGTGAAGTTATAAATTTATGGTTTGTGATTGTGATTGTCATACAAGGTTGAAAACCGTATGATTAACTTTCATTCGCAAAACCGGTCTTCATAATAAATCCATGGCTAATGAACTAGAAATGGTTATTAGAAATCATATCACTTTAACTTTCTGATCATTTGTGGGTTCCCTTTTATTAGTTTGAGAAATCTTTAGTAATTTTTATGGTTTTCTAAAATTAATGGTATGTTTGGAAGGAACTTGATCAACTTTTTTTTAACATCAAGTTATGTTTTCAAAAATCATATGTCAAATAGGTCACAAAAGATTTACCTATATTACTAGGGCTTTGATCTAAGTAGTAAAACTCAATCAGACGTGAACCTAGTCACTATGGTAGCAGGATAGACGAGAAATCACGCCAGCTCATCTTTATAAACATTAACATACTTACATTAATCCATATCTTTAAATCACACCACCAATTCATCACGGTTACATAAGTGGAGTCTAGTTAGGATGATAACTTTTATTCCCTGGTTTTAAATCCAAACGCTTCAAATCTTAGTTCCTTTATTTTTATCATTGTTTTTAAACCCTAAAAAATCTTTCCAATGCATCTTATCATTTTCTTTAACAAAAAACCAAATCTGATAGTCAATCGTCAAGTTTGTTGAGTAGGCTAGGTGTGTCCACGGATTGATACTCGGTTCTTACCAACACTATATTACCACACGACAGATACACTTGACTTTTGTGTGTGTGGTTTAGTATTAGTAATAACCAATTAAAACTGAATCTGTGTGATAAATCCCCTTCAAAATATATATACTATCCGCACCCATCAATGCAGACAAGTGCATTGAAGAAGAATGCTTCGAAAGTTTCACACATGCAACAGAAATATTCTAAGTGTGAAATCTTCTGAAACCAAGACCAATATCTTCCGAAGCCAAAGATAAAGTCTTCTGAAGCTTCAGAGACAAAGTCTTCCGAAGCTCAACTCTTGAAGACAGATTTCTTCCGAAGACTTTAAACAACATGTTTTATCTGATGTATTTTTCCATAAAGCTGGACCCCTTTCCGCTGTAACTCTATAATGTCACCAACTTACATGAGTTGGTGAAAAGATCCATGCTTTTGGTAACTATACATTGAGGTCTTGAGTCTGTAACTTTCTACTTCATGTACTTTATCCTTTTTGTAATAGATAAGGATGTGAGCTATGGCATGTCATAGTCACTAGTCAAAAGGCAATCTGCCTTTTGACTCTACAATTGATTTTGTTTTGTGTCTAGTCAATTGTATCCGACTGGCTTTCATAGTATGGCCGGCTGTAGGATGTAGTATAAGTATCTCAGGTTCTTGTAACTTTCTTTTATGTTTTGTAACACTTGTAATAGAACTTG
>BJCM01103766.1:0-22789 GCA_018326385.1 Flaveria bidentis | reverse complement strand
TTATAAAAATATTAAAAATCGAATAAAAACTTAACAATAATATATTAAATATAATATAATTAGAAAAAATAATAAAAATCTTAATAATAGTAAACGACCGTTTACTCTAAGTTAAACTGTCGTTTACATCTCTGTAAACGACCGTTTAGAACTCTGTAAACGGCCGTTTACCACCATGCAAACGACTGTTTACGTCGTGACATACGACCGTTTATATGTTAACAAACGACCGTTTACTCTCGATGGTGTAAAATGCAAATATGATGGTGTATGAAACATGGCAATTTTTTAACATAGATAATATGCTTTTTTGGCTATATGCAATCTTTCACATGTCAGATCGGACTAGACCGACTGATTGGACAAGAAATCAGGTGCTAATTGGTCTTGTTATGTCAATTTAAATTGTTAATGTTTGAACTAGCAAAACATATCAATCGAGCCAGGTTTCAATTTTGTTTCCTTTTCAAAATTTTATTTATTGATTAATTTCATACCTCATTTTTAATATTATATTTGTATGAGTTTTCAAAAATGTAAATTTATACTAGAATAGTTTTAGTAAACCCGTGTATTACACGGGTTGATTAAAAAATATTAAATAGAATGAAAATTTATTAATTATAAATCGATATACTAAAATAAGATGTGACTGAAATATTTCTTATAATAAATAAAAATAAAACTGTTATTTTAGAACAGACGTTTTAAAAAATATCATACTTAAAAACTTTATTTTATAACTTCAATTTTAATTATTTTTTGTTTATAAAAAATTACTTTTTAAAAACCCCAATTATAAAATATTTTGTATTTTTAAAAACGTTTGATCTTTAAAAAGTTTTCTAATTTTATGATAAATTATTTCATTGGAAATAACATTAATAAAAATATCTCTTGCTTATTTAAAAAAACTATTTAAATTTAAAAAAAAATAATATTATTATAATTAATGTGATAATTAAATAGGAGAGAAAACCGGGAAAAAATGTTGAGAAAAAATATGATGTTGGCATGTGTCCTCCTAGATACTCTTTTATTAGAATATGGAGATTTTATGTATTTTCATATTTTGTTTTAAATTATATATATGTATCTGTATTTTTAAATTATATATGTGTATTTATATAAGTAGGGGAGTGATCAAATAAGAATTCATTTTTTTGAGAATTTTAGGAATCAATCGTAGCTACTAGTTTTCAATAGCAAAATAGTAATTTACAAAAGTATAATAAAATAATTATAAAATGAAAATAACATAAAAATAAAAAAGTAAAACCACAAAAATGTTTCTTTCGTTTTCCTCTTTCATACAAAACTTTGATAAAAAATAAAAAATGATTTTTTTACAAAATTTATTTTACATGTGTAATATCAGATTTATACATGTGTATAATGTGTGTTTTGAACATAAGGTGTGTTTTGAACATAAGGTGTGTTTCCTACTCATGGTATTACACATGTATATAACCAGATTTACATATGTGTAACTAACGGTTGAATAAAAAAAAATTAAAAAGTATATATCAACATGGTAAGCGTTGGAAAAATAAAAAATACTTAATTTAATTGTGATTTTTTTTTTTGAAAATATAATGTCATAAAAGCAAAGTTATGAACATTTTAAAAAATGATGAAAATATCATGTGACTTGTATTTGATATAAATTGTATGATTCATATTGATTCTTAAAATTTTCATAAAAAAATAATGGTTCTTAAGATAATATTATCTTATATATGTATACATATTACCACAGTCTAAATTTTTATAATATTTATGTCGTTATTTGATTTTCAAATTTGACCGTGCCTCAAACCATTTGATTTCGAAAACATTATAAGTAATTCGTTGTCAAGGTTTTTACTAAACGTTACATAATTGTTATCGTTAATTTGTTGTACTTTAAAATAAATAATAGAAAAAGATAGATGCATAGTCATGCAAACGTGGAATCTAGTCATGCTTGCATAAAGTCGCTGTAAACCTGCATACGGATACAAACTTTATATTATCTTTCCGCTTATTTTAATACGAATGAGAAAAAAACGAAACCGTTTATTATTCTAGAAAATGGGTAGTTCCCTAACAAATAAACACATCATATATTGATGATATAAGCAACAAAAATTATTCAGATGTGGTATCTGAAGATTTTTTTAAAATAAATGAAAGTATTAGGTTTAAGTTTTACTTATGATTAAAAAAATAAACAAAAGACGGGTTATGAATTGGGTCATGGAGTTTTTTCACTTAAGGTGTTAGGGTTTTGAACATAAGGTGTGTTTCCTACTCATGGTAATCTCGGGTTCAAAATTGATGCAGACAAACTATTGTATGAGCTTTTCAAGATTGAGTTTTTATTCAAAACTATTAGTCTAGTGCCTTAAGGTTTTGTATATAAATAATAGAGATTATCGGGTTGGCAAGTGACTAATTAGTGATTCAATTAGTCGTTAAAAAATATAAAAACATCATATAAGCATGTTGTACAATTTATTTAAGTGCATCTTTTTTTCATAACTTTTTGGGAGCCTTTCCTTTTCTTTTTGTCTTCTTAAGTTAAGCTATGCTTACATTCTTTAATATTCTACTGAACATTTTTTATATGATTTGTTTTCCTCTTACAACCTATGCGCAATGATTATTATGAAAAATGTAAGTAACATCATCATACATAAGAGTGTTAAAACTCGAATATTTGAATTTTGGATATCTAATATGTTCAGACAGTTAATTTCACTATCCGAAGTATATGAAATTTCGGATCGCATTTTGGATATGGATTCCAATATCCATAACAATTAAAAAATAAAAGAATATATAGATATAATATTTTAATTTTAAAAATATAATTTAAAACATATATATATATATATAATACGTATAAGTATATATACATATATATACATACATATATATATATATATATATATATATATATATATAATTCCAAATAGTTTGGATATTAAACTATCCAAATTTTCTAAAATCACATCTCGAATCTGAATTTGAAAATTCAGATATCCAAATTTCGGATAATTAGGGTTTAGAATTTCATATTTCTCTTTCGGAGAGTTTGAATTTCTCTATTGGATATTCGGATTCACGTATTTTCACACACCCCTACTTTGATGCATGCAAGTTGACAAGCCCGACAACAATTCACATCATTCTCCCATGTTACCATGCATTTGCCCTTCTTTGTCACACATTTAATTTCAATTTCTTAATTTATTTCTACAGTTATTTTTAACGCTATAAAATTGTGTTAGCGGTATTTTTATATGTTTCTTGTGTATAGAAGGGCAAGTTTGTTGAAATATAATTTTTATGAATGTTTATTTTGAATTAGTGATTTCCCCATTCGGTGATGGTTTTTGGGTAAGGTTTTAAAAGTGTATGGGTATTAGGTGTTTTGCAAATGAGGTTTATAAAGGTGGCTTTGTGGCACCACAAAGTATAAAGTCATTATAAGTTGTCAGTTTTTCCAAGAATGTGTTACATGTTATAAGGTTCTAGATTACATGGATTACAATATCTACTGAAAACAAAAAATTGATTTGACAAAAACATCTATAAATACACGAGAGCTCTAATCAGGTGAGAACTTCAAGACAGGCAATAACTTGAAGATCATGCGAGAACTTATAATATGAGAAAACTTTAGGAAGTTACGCATATCCTCCCATTTATATAAATAGTTGCTTTTATTTGTATTTCAGTATGTGTGTGCAGGTGGTTTGGTGAGTGTCTGTTCAAAGGGTGTGTTCTACGTGAACACACTAATAGGTCACCCGACTGGAATTCACCTCAGGTGGATCACGTTTAAATGACGTGAAAATCTTTGGTGTTGTAACCATTTGATTAAAATAAACATCTAATTATGTTACTGTAATCATTTGATTATAATAAACATCTAATTAAGTTACTACTTGTTGTTGAACACACATGCACACATCCACCTTAAGTATATCAAGAGTAGTTCGAAATTAAACGATTGATTGAACTTTGCAAATGGCATCAGAGAAAGCTATTGCTATTTGGATTTTTAACTCAATAATCACTAGTTTTTAAAAAGATAAACAATAGAAGATTTAAGACTAGAGGGATTGGGTCGGATTGGTTTGGTTTTAAAGGTCGTATGGTGAAACCAATGGTTAAGTGTAATTGGCTTTATTACAAGTTCAATTGACGGTCAGCATTTTTTGTATGTCATATGTGGTTGAGTTCTTCATGTTTAGATAGTGGAAATCGAAGAAGTGAGACTGTAGTAGTGAATCAGATTGAAAAGCCAAATAGGAAGAAATTCTTGCATAATGTAACAAAATGTGAAAACTTAAGTTTGCGCATTATATAACTGAAAATAAGAACTTTTTAATTGCGAGAACTAGGTAGCTTTTTAATGTATATAGGAGAACTATGATAAGTTTTCACAAAATACATAGAACACCGGGTAGCCAAATAGTTTTCGCATAGATTTTTTGCGAGAGCTATAGAAGCGAAAATTTATTAAAAATAGTACAAATTTTACAAATATTCGCTTCTATGGAAAAATAATTTGGAGATTACAATGCGTATTTGATGTGCTTGATCAAGTTCAAGATTCTAAGTTCATCATATTTAGTTTGGGTCATTCGTGAATTAAAACTAGACAATGTGGGCTTATATTATCTTAGGACGCGGACATTGAGCAATCAAGAAAAACAAAAACTTGAAGACCATGCGAGAATATTTAATATGTGAAAAGTTTTCGCATATCGTACGTTTTACATAAATAGTTGACGTTGTATTTCAGTATGTGTGTGCAGGTGGATAGTTGAGTGTGTGTTTAGACTGTGTATTCTAGGTGAGAACACTGATAGGCAACTCAAGGAGCTTACCTCTTGTGGATCGAGCTTTAATAACGTAAAATCCTTTGGTATTGTAATCATTTGATTATAATAAACATTCATTTGAGTTTATTACTTGTTATTAAATGCACACGCACATCCATCTTAGTTTATCAAGAGTAATTCAAGATTTAGTTATTACTTGGACTTTATAAATGGTATCTTTGAAAACTATTGCTCTTGATATACAGGTTTCCATTTCGCAATCATTCATTTTAAGACATAAAATTGAAGACTAGAAGGTTTGGGTCAGATTGGTTTGGTTTCAAAGGTTGTATGGTGAACCGATAGTTAAAACTTCTGTAATCAACTTTATTACTTGTGTCAATTTATAATGTGCATTTTGGTACATCATATGTGGTCAACATCACATGTGGTCAATATCACACTGAATATACATTCGATTTATCACGTACTAAAGAGTACGTCTCATACACTAGTCTTTGTACGCTGCAGCTATCGTATATTTATAAGCAGATACCCCAATTACAACATTTTCATCTTGGTTGTATAAGAGGTCAGATGTAACACTTGCTATTTTTCAAAATAAAAAAAATAAAAAAAATTTGGTAAACCAAGACCCGATGTGGTAGGCATCAAGATTATGATGCGAGGGGTATCAGGAGAAGGCGAAGATGAGGTCGTATTGTATCAGAATGTGGATGCTAGCCATATCAGCTATGTTAAGCAAACTTCAGTTGGTTGACATGAAGATGATGACGAGGAATCAAAGATTAACACGAGGAATCAAAGATTAACATGTGGTTGTTGACTAAGTGCTAGTTTTAGACATGTGGCCACAATGCTAAACGTATCGTGTTCATGATGCAGGGCACATCATGGAAAGGAAGGCGGAGCCAACGTGTCACCCATGCAATACGTCAATATGATGTGACCCCATCAACATCGTGATAGGGCGGCATGCGTAAGCATTGTTATGTGGGGTGCATAAACCCCTAGAACACCCCTATATAAAAAGCATTCAGGTAAACTTATTTCTCACATCCAAACAGTCAAAACGCTAAATCTGTCCTTGATATTCATAAATGTATCCCCTCTCCTCACTTTAGATTCATCCTATAAAATATCTTTATATATCTTGTCTTAAATCCCAAATATCAAAATATATTTTCACTATCTTGTAGTATGTCAAAGAATGATGAAGTTGGATCCTTTGTATATTCAAAAAGGAAATGTAAAATGGAAGATGAAAGAAAGAAGAAAGAAATTAAAGTAACCCAAAAGACTGAAATACAATAGATGATAATTAAAGATATAAAGATGGTATCCCTGTCATTATAGCATCAATGCAAGATAATAAAACTCAAAAACATCAAAATAAGGAGTTGAATTCAAACAAAGGATCAAATTAATATAAATTAAGTTCTTTCAAAAGAAACTCTAAAGTTACGCCAACAAAGAAACTAAGCATGAAGGATGTACATACCGTACATTCTAAGCTTGCAAACCAACCGATGGCTATACACTTGCAAGAGATAACAAAATTAGTTTTAGCCATCAGCAAATGTGCTAAGTCTGACAAGGTTCGTTTGCATCAATCTTGTTTGTGATGAAGTTATGGAATAATGGGACATAATTATACAATGAAAGAGAAGAAAAGCAACATATAAGATTACGTGAAAAATTTTAAGGTTGTTGTGATGAAAAAATACTGCATAATGAATGAAATGGAGCATATTGAAGGAAAGTTATGAATCTACAGATGTTAGAAACTCATCTTAGATGATAGAACATAAAGTTCTTTGAGTATGCTAGATTTGTACCCCACCAGGTAACCATTGAACAAAACATGATTAGCTCTTACATATGGGGTTTAGTAGTTGAGATCAGAGATGTAGTTAAAGTTGCTTGAACAACAACCATTGATTCAACAGTGGAACTAGCATGAATGATGATTGATGGTATGCTACGGACTAGGAATGAGAACAAGAAAAAATATAGAATGAAGAGAGGAGAAAATGAAGGAAAGAACGAAACGTAAGGATCGACAAGAAAGGAAGGATACACTCAAATACTAGAGTATAAAATTTGCTAGAAAAGACATACACAGGCCTGCAAGTTCAACTCAACCTATAGCATTTGTAAAGTTCTCGGGCATACTGCCAAGAATTGTTATTGAAGGAAGGTGATTACATACTTTAATTGCAATGAAAAGCTGTTTGATTTAAACAAGAAGAAGACTACATTGTGCTTAATGTTTGAAAAGCTGCAGAACTACCAAACATCATTACCGGTAGATAACTCGTAAACGATAATAAGTGAAAAGATTAAAACATCTGTTACATGAGAGGCACATGCTAGGAGACATGAGTTAATTTTGATTTTTTAATGTACTCTTATTAAAAAGCTTTAAGACTATATTATATGGTTAGAGACATGAGTTAATTTTGATTTTTTAATGTACTCTTATTAAAAAGTAAACACAGCTTTAAGACTATATTATATGGTTAGAGTTATTCATGTAACCATACCTTTTAAGGGTTACAAAGAGTATGCATACATTAACTTTTAAACTATATTAATTTAAAACTTACTTGTAAAATATCGTCACCGTGAGTTTCAAAATGAGTACATTAAAGTCTTTTCCTTGTCTCAATTACCTATATCCTTTTGTTTAAAAAATTATCTCTTGTCCTTACTTTTTCCATGTTTCACCTATAAAATCAATACAATTATTCAAACGTCAAAAACATCAGCATGTCTATAATCAAAATGGTAATACATTTTGTTTCTTTCAAACTTATTAACTACTTTCAAATTTACATCAAGTGCAACCAACAATTTAAAATAGAAAGCCAACTTCTTTTAGGTCAAGTTCTATTTAGTTTTAAATTCAATAAATTTAGAAACTCGCACTTTTTTATTTGTATAATAATACATTAAGGGAAAAGTCATAATGTGAAATGAAATGTTGAGTTAAAAAAACCATAGTAGACCTGTTAAACATAAAATACAATATCCCAGTATTAAAAAAATAAAGTGTCATTTTAAAATTAAGTTTAGAAATCCGTATAATAAATACTAGTTGTAAGTTACAAAATCTTGAAAATGAAATATTATCTAAACACTAATTAATAAATTTATAACAAAAGATAACTTTAAAAATTCTTAACTATTAGTTGACCAACATTAACCAATAGTATACGAGTGTGTAATAAATGTCAAAATGTTTAAAAATTGAGAGTTCAAATCATATAGACAATTTAAAAGTAGAATATGAGATTGTTAAAAACAATTAATTTTTAAATGTTTTTTAAATTTATCAATGATTTTTAATTCAATTGATTAAAGTGAAATAACCTCAATAATTCATTAAAATAAAAAGAGATCTTGTGTTCAAGCTTACATATGCTAAAAAAAAGAGGTTTCAGATTACACCGAGGGTTTTTCACTTGTGAGTTTCCTTTTAATAATGTTTTAGGTTTGGGATTGATGTAATAACTTTTCTTTGGTAACATACCAGTCTATTGGCTAAAATTATGTACTCGAGTACTTATTATATTCAGATGGTCCGTGCCCGTCAACATTGTTTTGAAAACCGAATCGGACCGGCCGGTCCAACCGGTTGAACCGAGAACCGGACTCCAATCCGGTCCGGTTCGGTGCTTAAAACCGTTTTCGCATTGAACCGGTGATCGGATCGGTCGGACCAGCGGTCGAACCATTTGAACCAGGGGTGGACCGGTCAAACCGGTTTTTCATATATATATTTTATATTTTTTAGTATTTTTTACCTATATATTTGTAAAATAAATACAATTTTATCTGATTTTTATATTCGATCCGATTGGTGAACCAGTAAAACATCCGGTTCACTATTCAATTTGGTTCTCCAATTAACCGTTAATAAAAACGGTTTTAAATTTAAATTCCTACTTGCAATTAAAAATAATAATAATCACCAAAAGTAGAAGTGGGGTGGTCCGTATTGCAAAACATTCATTTCAGGGGGCATAGACTATATTATACTATAGATAAGCATTAAACAACTCTGGTAGCAACGGGAATCCGAATCAGCAACGGTGGCGGGCCCCACCATATTCCGGTAGCTCCGCCGTATAACACCACACCACACCACACCACACCACGGTCATCCTCTACTTACGATCACGTACGGACATCCACCGCCACCTTTACACCCGCAGATCTTAAACCGCCGATGGCGATAGAAGACAACGAAAGCTGCGGTAGCAGGGCGGTGGAATCGCCGAAGAAGAGCAGACAACGGCGTCAGAAACTCGAGGTGTATAACGACGTCCTCACGCGACTCTACGACATGAATCATGAAGAGACCGAACGACCTGATTTCGAAGATCACCTGTGGATTCACTTCAATCGCCTTCCTCCCAGGTATTCGCTTTCAATTTGTAATGTGTGATTTGAATATTTGTTCGTACGGTACGGATTTGATTATTTGTGTACTTGATTGATGATGTGGCGTACGGAACGTAATTGATTGTTTGTTTGTGTGATCTGAGCGGTTATTGAATTCTGAGGTGTGTGTGGTTGATGATGGTGGACAGATATGCGCTTGATGTGAATGTGGAGAGGGCGGAAGATGTGATCACGCATAAGAGAGTTTTGCAGATGGCGGAAGATCCTCTTAATAGACCTGCATTTGAAGTTCGCTTAGTGCAGGTAAAGCTTTAACTGAATGGATTTGTTTTTGGTCTCTATGGTTTCAGTTTTGAGTTCTAGGGGCTTCTCATTCTCATGTGTAGAACATTGTTGATTGAGGTTTTGAGACTGACGCCTGCCACAATTAATGTCTTTTAGTGTTGATTGCAGTATCCCCCTTACAGTTCACGTCTGTGTCACCCTGTTTCTGTGTATTGATATATTCTAAATTGGATTCAGAGTTGAATAGAAAGTGCTAGGATTTGAGCTTTTGTGCTAATGTTGAATGGATCAACCACCTTTTGTATAAATTCCATCATTGAAATGTGTAAATGATGATGGTTATCACTCAGTCGATCCTCTTCATCTGTTACCCTTCTCAGTCTTTTTCATGATACTCAAGTAGAATCCTTATCTTGTAAGGTTTTCTTTCTTTCATCAAAATGCCAAGAAAAAAAGAATTCATATGTCAACATTGTCTGGTCTTGGGTTATTCTTTGATGACATGGCAGCCACGGAAAAAGCATATAGTTTTACAATACTATGGTGAAGGATAGTTATAATGTTACTATGTCTTGAAATTTGCAGGTTGATTTCTTGATTGTCTCTTAATGTTACTTCTGTCTTATGCAAGGAATATTTTATATAGGTTCATCCTACCTCAGATGGGAATACACCTGATGGGGACAATATGGAACTATCAATGAAAGAAGATGCTCAAAGTCCTTCAACTTACAATAGCAGAAGCGGGTATTGTCATAAGACACACATCTGTGTTATTTTCTGATTTACTATTTCTTTCTGTGGCTGTTACTTCCTTTACTTGTTGATAGATTGAATGCTGTTGCATTTCTGAAAAGACACATATCAATTATTATGTATGTATGTGCTAGATTTCAATGTAAATTTTTTTCTAACTCACTGTTCTTTATTGTGTTATTCTCCATTCCTCCAATGATTTATGCTCCTGTTAGATTGCACCCCCCGCCGTCTTTTGGTTCAGCACAAAATCCTGAAGGGCTTGCACTTAAAGCTAATAGACATCCAGATAGTTATGACGCCAATGATCTAAATTCAACTTCAGTATTTTCTAGGTAACATATTTCTAACTTTTAGACTTTTCAAACTTGCTAATGCTGAATACAGTACTTACAAAACCATAGAGCTTATAACGCTGAATTATTTTATTGCTTACGATTCATTAAAGCCCGCGTACCACAAAATGTTGCCATTTATATATGCTAGCTTTGGCTTTTTTCTACTTCTCTCTTTGTGTATAAGTTTATTATCGAACTGCATGTTTCAACGACCCCTTCTTTCAATTTTTATTCAACAGATTCATATTTATAACTAGTATGATTTTGTGAATTATGCATGAAAGCACAGTATAAGTTACCAAGGTATATATAAAAATATAAAATATGTATGATCAACAGTGAACTATCTTACATACTAAATGGTTTATAATTAAGCCATGTTGTGACTTCCAGACATGCACAGTCACATGACTTTCCAATTACATTATGTCACAAGCCTCCAATTAAACCTTATAATTGTATTTGTATTGAGTAATTGTGTGTTTAGGGTTACAATAGAGGGTCCTTTATACATAGGACAATATTACATAATTAACCCTAAACTATTCACTAATAATAACCTAGTCTAATATTTCCCCGCAAGCTAAGCTCGGGAGAGATCCAGCTTGAAATCTAAAAAAGTATAAAAAATAAAAATAAGTAAAGTAAACTATTGGTCTTGTTGTTTGTCGTTGCAATCGCCGAATGTGTGAAGCACCGATTGTTCTTCTCCGGTTATCGCGTTGTATGCGATGTGAGTTTGAAACTATTGTTGTCTTTATCCCGTGAATCTTCTTGCGTATATCCATTGCATAAAGGTGTGCCACCGTTGTATAGCGAAACCACTATTGTATAGCAGCAACAATGAAGATGAAGCATCACATTGTATGTGATGATGTGTTAAGATTAAAAAAAAAGGAGCGGAGATTGTATGTCGTGTGCGGCGACTAAGATTAGGGTTAACCGACGGCTAGGGTTAGATTTAGTGACGGCTAGGGGTAAGGGTTAGGGTTCGGATTAAGTGACGGCTAGTAAGGTTTGGCGGCGGCTAGGGTTGGGGTTTGGTAGCGATGGCTGCAGTTGTGTGAAAGGAAAAAGACGGTGGCGGTTTGTATTCTCCTGTTAAAGGGGAAGATGGTAGTGTTGATTATTGTAACGGAAACATCGGTAATGGATGGTTGGACAGGGCGGCGGCGGTCGGCCGCCCTGATTAGGGTTCCGGCGAGAATCGAGCCTTCCTGGCTCTGATACCAAATTAAACCTTTTAATTGTAATTGTAATTGTATTAAATAATTGTGTGTTTAGGGTTACAATAGAGGGTCTTTTATATAGAGGACAATATTATATAATTAACCCTAAACTATTCACTAATAATAACCTAGTCTAATACCTCCCATTGCTGATTTGTACTCATTTATTCAAGATGATCTTTCACAAATTCATTTTTTTTGGATTTCCTACTGAATGTCAACTTTTTTACCAAAATTTTGTAAGTAGTCTATCAAGTTTAAAAAAGTGACTCACTAACTATAAATTATAAATTGGGACAATGCAGGCCTATGCATGAGATCACTTTTTCAACGATCGATAGACCAAAGCTCTTAAGTCAGGTATTAAACGTCTCAACTTTTTCAATAAATAAGAAGTTAGTTTTATGTTTGTGTTTTACATTAGTGAAATTATATACAATAAAGCTGGCATAGTTTTCTCAATGTGAGATTTGTAGTAATTAGAGATTATGATTAAGCTATGCATTTATCAAATCTGCAGTTGACTTCCTTACTTTCTGAGGTTGGATTGAACATTCAAGAAGCACATGCTTTCTCCACTGCAGATGGCTTCTCATTGGATGTCTTTGTTGTTGATGGATGGCCCCATGAGGTATGATTGATAATCTTAGTTATCTCTTAATCACTGAACTAATTTAAAATAATAAAGAATATTATTTTTATCAGCAGTGTATCTTTTCTTTGCCATGTGTATGAGTCTTATTTTGAAATGGTAGATTTTCATTGCTAACACTCGTAACAAAGTTTTAAGCTGTTTGAATCTTAAAAGCATTTTCTTGACTGATTTGTTTTGCCAACTTTTAGGAAACTGAACAGCTCAAAAATGAAATAGCAAAGGAGATAACGAAGGCTAAGGTAGTTTCTTACTTTCTTTTAAACATTTTTTGATGTGTGCAAAATTGAGTTTACGTAATTACATCTTCACTGCAGGGGGAAGCTCATGTTGATAAACACTCTTCATCCACTAGTAAAAATATTCCAACACCAAGTGACCCTGTACCCTCAAATGTTCATGTAAAAATACCTAATGATGGAACTGATGTATGGGAAATTGATGCCAAGCTTCTGAAGTTTGAAAACAAAGTTGCATCTGGTACTTTTGGTGATCTGTAAGTGTTGAAACTTTGAACTTGTTTTAGGATCTGAAAAAAGTCCAAGGCTTTAATATATGTGTTTTTCTCAGATATAAAGGTACATATTGTAGTCAGGAAGTGGCTATTAAAGTTCTTAAGCCAGAACGAATAGATGCAGATATGCTAAGAGAATTCTCTCAGGAAGTTTTTATTATGAGGTTTGTATTTAGTTTATAACATAAAGTAATTGTCAGGTTTTGAGGATATGTGTTTTCAGATGGATAGTTTATATGTATTTCCACCGAATTTTATGTTAGTTCATAATCTAGTTATATCTGCCTCATATCTCATTCCATGGCAGGAAGATTAGGCACAAGAATGTTGTTCAATTCATTGGAGCATGTACAGAACCTACGAAACTCTGCATCGTGACTGGTAACACAATCAATTTTAAACACTTTTTTATTATTTGCAATAGTAATGCTAGCTTTCTCTTTTAAGTTATAAATAAATGTGTAAATTGTGTTTTAATTAAAAATACAATGAATATTGAAAAAGGGTATAGCTATCTTCAATGGGACATGATCACTTGCATTTTTTGGAACATTACAGTGAATTCATTATTTTTCTTAGTAACAGCTCATCATGAAATATCTAATTGTTAATATTGTTTATTTTAATGAGAATAATGCTAATGTTTCTTTCCCAACAGAATTCATGGCACAAGGGAGCATATATAACTTTCTGCACAAGCAGAATGGCTCATTTAAGCTTCCTTTGTTACTGAAGATAGCAATTGATATATCCAAAGGAATGAGCTACCTCCACCAAAATAATATTATCCACAGGGACTTGAAAACTGCAAATCTTCTGATGGATGAGCATGATGTAAGAGTTGTCTCAAGATCCAAATTCTTTATTTGAAAATTTTATACTGGATTGTTATTTATCTTTTTTTGGATACCAGTCTTTCTTTATTTGAAAAGTTTTATCTTGGATTGTTATTGAACAGGTTGTGAAAGTTGCTGATTTTGGAGTGGCGAGGGTGCAGACTGAATCTGGAGTAATGACCGCAGAAACTGGAACCTACAGGTGGATGGCACCTGAGGTATGACTATGTTCATGTATAAGATTTTTCTGTATATTTAATGTTCAAGTAGTATATCACTGTGTTTCTTTTCGCTTTTCAGGACCTTTTCTATACCCTTTTTTGGCTTCACTCGAGTTCTCATATTCCACATTAAATAATCTGAAATTCAAATCACCCTGTTGTAATCAATTAATTATTTTCCTTGTATTATTAATGCGAATGGCACAAGAAATACTTGTAGGGCTTAAGATGTCAAAAGAAGTATAGAAGTAAGATATAAACAGACCACCACCCCTATCCAAATTTGTGTTTTGACATTAAATTGGATTTTTAGATTTAGAAGATTATTTTGTTTCTTTTATTTTTATAAACAGGTATAGTTATAAATTTCATTTATAACCCCAGCCTTTGGTTTGTTGTTTCGAATCACTATGGGCATGGGTTTGGTAGTGCTGTGTAAGAAGATAACATTATAATGAAATATGTTCCTAAAGTATCTTTTATGAGGTGTTTGACTGACTTAGTAATGGCTCTATCAACATAAAAACATTGATTAAAAGTAAATGAAATTACACTTGGTTGGAAATTAATTTTTAGCTAAAATTGGAGGCTCACTTACAGACCAGGTATGGTTTAATAATTTACTCTAGTTATTAGTTATGGTCTTACTAGAAACATGTAGTTTAAATTCTTAATGGTTGTTTTATAGCTCGTTGTTGCTTGTTTCATTGTACTACAAGTCATTAAGAAGGCGACTGGAAAACTGTTTCCTTTTTGCATGCTGACTTCATCTTATCATTTTGACTGCAATACTATTAAAGTTTTGACAAGTAATGCATGGCTGGCATGCAAGTTTTCCTTATAATCTTCTTCTACACAAGCATTTGAAATTATTGACTCCCTGCCTATTTATCAGTTCTTATGTTTCTTTATTTGTGGCCTTGTTTTATTAACAGTTGTTATGAATTGAAGGTTATCGAGCACAAACCGTATGATCATAAAGCTGATGTATTCAGTTTCGCCATAGTGCTATGGGAGCTTTTAACCGGCGAAGTTAGTGACTTTACAAACAGACCAGCATGTTTATGTATATATAACACACATAACCATTAAAAATTTGAGAACTACTTTTAAACCCTCTGATCCACTTGATGAAAAAATTTTGTGCCGTGGCATTTTTGCAATTGCCGCAAAAACAGGTTATATTCACTTGTGAACACAAATATAACACCAATGTATTCATAGGTGCATACACTATTAATACGGTGACATTTTCATTATCAATGTAAATATGCATTTCACTTGTGACATTTTCATTATGAATGTAAAAATCCTTTGCATTCACCATTGGATGCATGTGTTCATATTTGGTGGTTATTATTTTCTAAAAATGGTTCTCAAAATTTTTAGGTGGTTTCATTTGAGCCTGATATGTTGTTCGTCCTTTGTTGCAGCTGTTGACTTGAGTTATTTTTGCAGGTTCCGTACTCTTACTTAACTCCATTACAAGCAGCAGTTGGTGTGGTACAACAGGTAACCTTCTACCTATTCTAAGTTTAACTGAAATCACTAATTGTTATACAAGTGCATAAGAGATTCTCAAGTAATGGAGAATGACGAGAATCAAAATAAATATCTTGAGCAAACCGTTACATTTTCTATATGAATGAAGGGTTTCTAATTATGGAAAATAGTCAGAGGAATTATGCATGAATTTAACATAAGTCCATACAGGTTTTCCAACATTTCCCTTGCTAAGTAACCTTAACTAGCTCAGTCTTGTGCTAAAAAATGTAACAACCAAGTGGTTTTTACTTGGGTTTATGTACCAGGGTTTACGGCCTACAATCCCGAAGCAGACTCATCCCAAGCTTACAGAGTTGCTCGAATGTTGCTGGCAGCATAACCCAACACTGAGACCCAACTTTACAGAAATTCTAGACAAATTAAAGCATTTAGCAAAAGAGGTATTGACTTCTTTTTTATTTTTGATATGTTCTTGGGACCAAAGCAGTTTAAGTGTTTTTAAAAATGAAAACTTTAATTTAATGTAATGATGTGAATAGGTTGGTAATGCGGGAGAGGGGCGAAAGGACAAATCTCATAGCGGATTTTTCTCAGGTTTTAAGAAGGGACATCACTGAAATAGATGCAGTACAAATTCCAGTGAGTGTTGTGTTGTTCCAAAAACTTGTATTCTCATCATCGTATTTACTTGTTCTTGATATATATGACTTTTGTTTCCAAGTTGACATAAAATTAGATGCAGTCAAAATACAAACCAGGCTGGTTTAAGAGAGTGAAATTACAATTATTGGTCTTTTTGTTTAGTTGTAGTAGTTATTGAGCTTTTAGATGTATACCTATTGAACCGTCTGGATCATTACCCAGTTAGTTATATATGGACCATTGCCTGTAGGGGACTAGGGGGAGGTATGTGGCTGCGGGCTTGTGGCTACTGCGGGTCTTCAGGAGTACATGGTTTCGCACTTGACAAACATGCTTGTAGTAAACATGGACATAATGAATAGAATTTATCATTCCATTCTGGACGAGCCTTGATTTCCTCGGTGATATTGTCGTCTATTTCAATATGGAAGAGGAGTGTCGACATCATCTGGAAGATGTGGGTGTTTGTATATGAACTTCAAAACATTAAACATTTACAATACAAGTTTATATAATAAGTTTAAAGGTTTTTTGAAATTTCTTTGCCAGATATCCACATGCAAGTAAATTATCCAACAAAACCGATACTCAGTGAGTTAGAACATTTAGAGTGATTGTTCAAGAAGAATTGATAATTGAATAAAAGTTCTTAAACTCCAAATACTAAACATGATATGAAATGGAAGAAAACTCTTTTCTTTCTTCTCCCCTTCTATCTATAAAAAGTATCGCAAGTATTTTATAAACACTTGTACCATTCAATTGAAAACGCTCTTCAATATAACTATAGTATTGATATACGTCTTTTCTAGTATCACGACATTTTAGAAGATATAGCAAACTGTGTGAAAACATATCTGGTTACGGATTAAAATGGAGGTCGCTAATGTGGCAGTGCAGCAGACCAGACGGCGTAGGATATTTCCCATCACGGTAATCTCCTCCATTAGAGCTGCATTTAAGCTTGCAAAGGTGTATTTGATGGAACTATTCTGTTAAAAGCTATAAATCTTTTACTTCAAACAACTAAAAAAAGGATCATGAATATGTAGAATAACATACTATCGAGTATACAAATGAAACCAGATATGAACAAATCTCTCGTATTACAAATATGTAAACCTATCTAAACTTAATGATTTAAATCTCAACATTAGTTCATCAATTGCAACAAGATGTTACAAAGGGTTTTTAAGCAGATGAGAATCAATGAGAGTAAACCTTAACTCAAATGATCTGAAATGCGTACAAATAAACTGCGCAAGCTCTTCTATAATTTGAGACGCCTCTAAATAGATTACGTTTCGTGCCTTCAGCAACATCCCAACTCCAACCTTTATATTATTTAACAACTACAGTTTATTTTATAAGTTTATATTTCTTTAATTTAATATGGTAAAGTAAAATGTTCTCATGTGCAAGGTTCATAACTGTATATATAGAAGAAGATAACGATCGTTGATGGAAAGCACCTAAGGGTACATAAAGAATTTTCAGTATAATTGCTAAAAACAAAGGATGAAACTTACAAGTTGATATATACTAAAAGATGTTTTTTTTGTAATATACTTTTAATTTTATATTGACTTCACTCACGCAGTCATGCTCATATGACCAAAAAGTGCTTCTATTTGTAAATTACTGTTTAATAAACAACTAGTTTACCAGGTTAATAAATCATGTATTACATAAAATAAGTAAATAAAATATTGAATAAGAAAGAGAAATGAGATAACTGTAATTAAAAAAATTAGAATAGTGGCAAATGTCCACATAAAACTTCTTTTATCACAAGGAAAATTGGATTATATTATTTCAAAGTACTAAGTATAATATTGATCACAACTAATATAATATTGATCACAACTAATAATTAGACCAATATTAATATCAACTTTTGATTTTATTACTAATAACAATCTCAGTCAAACTGTTTTTTAACTCTGTTAGTTTTCAATAGCGTATCATATAATATGACTTGTGACATGAAGTATAACAATGTAACTCATGAAGTATAACAATGTAACTCATGAAGTATAACAATGTAACTCATCTGTTACATGACTATAAAATCTTGTTACTTTATGCAATAACATGATACACAAATTTTTTGTTTAACTTTTTATGTTTAAGTACTGTGTTACTCGATCTTCTTTTACATTAATGCAATCTTTGTTTATTAGATTTTTTTTTTGTTTTTATATATGTTTTATGATATAATTTACTATAAGGAGTTACAATATGATGCAATTCATTGTAAATTTTAATATTTGCATTTAAAACTGTAACCCAATGCAACACATTCGAAAAAATATTTGAAAATTTCAAGACTACATGATATTATAGAGAAAAATAAGATGAGTTTAATAGTGTAATTCTTATAAAGAAATAATAATCAAAGAAATAGTTATAGAGGTTTTAAAATATAAGGGGCAAAGTTTTTTTGTATAAAAAGAAGAGAAATAAGGTGAATTAAAAGTAGGGATGACAAAAAAAGCCCGAGCCCGGTGGGTATACCCAAAACTTGTAACATACGGAACATGTATACCAGAAGCCTGACGGGCATTGGGCCGAGTATAGGATTAGATGTACATTTTTCTGCAAGCATTGGACAAGTATGAGATTAGGTGATACTCGGCCCGATTATCCAAAACCATATATCCGTTTACCCAAACATACACCCCATGCTATTAAATTATTATTATTATTTTGATATAACAGCTAAATGTACTGACTTTTTTTTATTATAAGATATGTAGTATAGATGTGAACTTTATGATATAAAATTTTAGAAGCACCAAGATAATTGTATTTTTAAATTTTAAGATTCTTTTATGTTGTAGCTATTTTAGAATTTGGATGTGAAATGTTAAGCACCTAATATTGTAGCTATTTATAATCATATTGAAATTTAAAATGGTGTACGTAAAAATATAAAAACAAAACTGTTAATAATCCCTAATGGGTATTGGTCAATACCCACAGGAAATCCCATAATCTGATACTAACAGTGTACTGATACCCCTGCGTATGCTAGATGCTCGATGGTAACTACCCGCCCAATACGTGATAGGTAATGTGTCATGTATGAGACAAGATTTCGGAACTAGGCATGAGCCTAGGATTACTATGACACTTTTGAAAAATCAAGGTATTTCATATACTTCTATATTTTATGTGAATGCGTAATTTATTTAGCTAGAATATATTAACCAATGATTGTACGATATTTCAATAATCAAACCAGGATCATCACAACTTGAACCACTTCATGTTATTTTATATGAACCCAAATAATTGTAAGGGCGTTGATTTGCATTACGACTTAATTTTGCAATTTTCATCAAACTATCGGTGATTTAACTAACACGAGTCATAAAGAATGCCGAATGTATTTGCCAAATCACGACACAATATCAACCTAAAACCAACTCAAAGTCGGCAATTTATGTCAACAGTGATGATATTCATGAGCACTAAATAAAGACTTACAAGTATTTATATACACGAATATAAATATAAAACTATCACCCTTGTATTAAAACAAACATAGCAAACCGACAAGTAACAAACACTAGTCAAATTAAAATACAAACATAACGATAGAACCCTCAAGTGGTTTACAAAATATATAGATGTAATTTATTTAATTTAAAAAGAAATTATTTACACCAACATAATTTTATTTTTACACTATCGTAAATGACATGATTAACCTAATTAACTAATCAAATGACCATCTTTTAACGTTGTTTATCTATCACACCAAAATCAGCCCCATTTTAATAAACGAGAGTTGATTCCCCGACGAGCGTTGCGCGTCTTAAAATCAAGCCTCGAATAAACATAGCCGAATAGTGTGTGCCTCAGAACCCAATTGTCAATTACGACTGCTGAACGAAACAACTACTAGGTCACGACAACCAACACCATTTTTGGTGTATCATCACAGACACAAATCAATAAAACGAACTGTTTAAACGAACATACGTTCATCATCATTGACAAAACGTACCACACATATGCAAACCCAACAACAATCCAGAAGTACCAAAACAACTCTCAGATGCACCCTACACATCATCATCAAGTAGAAGTATAGGCAAAACACATCTCTATTTCAGAAAAATTTCGAAATTATGACCATGAACACCATATGACCGCTTGGAATGCAAACAGTGAACTTCATTGGGGCAAGAGCAACCACAGAAACAGAAAACCCAAAACAAACATCCTCAATGATGTTATTTCACAAAGAAAATCGCCACCAACACAATATCTACGACTAAAATGGCTCTTCAAAAGTGGCTCTTCAAAAGTGGCATGCACATCATCATCAAGCAACCCAGAACCAATAAACGACAGCTGAGACAAATGGCATGTATAGGTCACCGGCGGTGGTTCTCAAGACAGAGGTATGCGTCGACGGTGAAAGGAATCGTTGGGTGACCATTGGTGTTCACTACGACATAGGCGCCACCTAAGGTGGCACACACACCACCGTGGCCACATACCTCAGTCGAGAACAGAAAGCATTTGCCATCACATCAAACGATAAGGAAAGTCGAAACACCACCGTCACCGCCTCCCATCACCATGACCACCGTTTATTGTTAAATTATTAAAATTTTAATTTTTTATAATTATTTTTATATTTTTAATAATCAAACTTTATATATATAATATAATATATATTATTTATTTATTTTTATCATACTAATATATATATATATATATATATATATATATATATATATTTAATATGTAAATAAAATATCATATATAACAAAAAGCTAGTTTACGCTCACGAGCCGGCTCGACTTCAATGTCTGAAGCTTGGGCTCGAGACCGTATAATAAACGAGCCATGATGTGAGCTCGAGCTCGTTTAAACTCGACACGATTCAAGCTTTTTTCAAACCGATCCCGAGTAGTTTGCGAGCGGATTTGCCTTATTTAAAGGCTTAGGTAAATCACCTAGATTAGATTTGTTTTATGTCTTTTAAGTCGCAAGTCAAAGTTATATATCTATTAAATTAAATCTTTTAAGGGAAAATTACCAAACTAAACAATTGACCAAACAAAAATACAAAAATAACCATTGACTCAAAAATTAACGAAATTGTCAAGAAAACTTTGACCCTTCGCAAGTGGCGAGGAAAACACATAAACCATTGCCCATCGTCAAAACAACCATCATCCACGTGTACAACAATCTCGCCCACGTGGAAAACCCAAAAAAAGGGGAAAAAAAAAAGTCAGCGAGGGGGGTGGCGAGGGATTGGACCTCCCCCTCGCCGAGTCAGCGAGGACATGTTTTTAAAGGCGAGGGATGGGACGGTTGTCTGAATAATTTAGGCGAGGGGCTAATTAAACGAGGCGAGGGATGCAGTTGACTAGCGAGGGGTCAGTTGACTAGGTGAGGGGTGCAGTAAATGAGACGAGGGATGTGGCAACTCCCTCGCCAAGTCAACGGTACGATGGGCGAGGGTTTGACCCTCTCAGGCGAGGGATGTGGTGGGGTCCTCGCCACGTCAGCGAGGGACACGTTTTTCAAGGCGAGGTGTACATATTTAAAGACCGGGTGGGTGGGGGACCATGTGGGGTGTCGAATTTTTTAAGTTTTCTCTCCTTTTTAAAGTTTAGTGTTTTGCCACGTTAGCGATGGACACGTTTTTCTCTCGTTTTTTTGTCGAATTATTGTGATGGAGAACGAGGTTAGTGTTTTTTCTTAGTTTTTTTTATTATTTTACTTTTCATTTCTTTTATATATAATGTTGAAATTTTGTTTTGCAGGGTTTTTATGCATCTAACAATATTACTATTAGATGTAATGTTAAAGTTGCAAAACAAATTTATAATAAACTAAAAAACAATCCTGGTCAAATTCTTATATTTAATAGCACCTGTTTTGCAAATTGGTTATTATGTGAAAGTATTAATAATGATGCATCACTTATTCATTTAATATTACAAACGCAAGTTCCTACCGAAAATCCGGAGAACGGTATTAACTTTTTAATTAATGGAAAAATTCTCCAATTTGGTCGTAAAGAATTTTGTATGATTACCGGGTTTAAATTTGCTGAAATGACTATTCAAATTCATTCAAATACAACAAGTTTTGTCAAATACAAGAAGTTTTTGAAAACAGATTACACATGTTAGATGATGTAACTGTTATAAAAGTTTGTTTATTATTACTTGTTCAACAAGGTTTTATGGGATTAGAAGGAAAATAATTTTTGAACAATCAATTTTTAGATTTAATTAATAATTTAGGGGCATGAAATGTATGACATCCGGTAAATTTCCGTTATCAAACTCCGTTAGTTCCGTTAAGTCTTGCATACACGTGTCGTAAGCACACACTAGTTATCATTTAACGTTGGTGACCTAATAATAATTAATAATGTTAAATTAATGATAATCTAATTGACAATGTGATTATGGTATTATGTTTATGTGTTTGCATGTTTTAAATGTTAATTAGGAAATTAATCGCGTAACGTGGAAACGTGCCTATTTAATTGTATGTCTTGTGTTTTTATAAAGATAAAATA
>BJCM01103748.1:0-11610 GCA_018326385.1 Flaveria bidentis | reverse complement strand
GAAACATGATAAAAATAAAAGGTCAACTAAAAATAGTTGGTGAGTTTCCAAGGTTTTCATACATAATATTATAAGGTTACAAGTAGCAATTCATGTCATAGGTTATAAGTTAGTAAGGTTATAGAACACATATCGTTACAACCAAACCTCGACTTGATTACAAGTATATAAGATTGGCTAAGTGTATTCGGTTCCCATGATGAACAAGGATACGTCATCAGGAGCTGACAATACCTCGTCTTTAGCAACAAATAGGCTTGTCAGGCCCAAAGATCTAACACGTCGCCAGGCTAGTAATAGTTAATGATTGTAAGCAAACTATGTATCTCATATAATCACTTACAACACACAAATAACCATGACAAAATATAAAGATGAATTGCAAGTTCTTTACAAGTTTCAAACGTTTATAAGTGTATAATATATAAGTATCATGTTTCACCCCAAAATAGTGTGAAAAACATAAAAAGGGGCAAGGAAACTCACATGGCAAAACAAGTTTAAAAATGGCGATTAATAAGAATATTAATGGACGTCGTTCCAACGTGAATCGTCACAAGGCACCTAAATATATATTTACCAGGTTTAAGCTTAATAATCAAATTAACGTTTTAACGCGAACTAGGGTTTCGGTAGGAATTTGGGGGTTATTTATAAATAAAATTAATGAGCTATTATTTATATTTTGTTTGATAAAAGAAGGTACCATTTATAAAAATTTCAAGGGAATTAAATCCTTTGTTATTAATTTGCGTATTATAACATATATTTGAATACTATAATTATCATGATAAATCTTAAATCAAAGAAAACATAATATTCAATAATTTAAATAATAATTTAATAACTTAAATTATTATATAAATCCATTTTTATTATAATACTTAATTATAATTTTTTTATAAAAAAATGTTAAAATATTTTATAATAATAAATTTACAGGAAATATTTTGTTGAATTTAAAAGATTAGAAGTTTGTAAAAAAAACATTTTTATATTTAATAAAATTTTTCTAAAATAGAATTAAGGCTAAAAAAGCCATTTTAAAAATAATAAAAAGGTGCCCAGGTTCGAACCCGGGACCTCTAAGTTGAAAGGAATCGAATAAATACTTTCCCCTCTGTTAAATGGATTCAATTCGTATGTTAAGGTACCGGTTGGATCTCACCTATGCTTCGATTGTTTCGGTTACTAAAACTTAATTAGTCGATGATTTAAGTTCAATTAAATGTTGCATTAAGTTTGTAATTGATATATCAAACTTTTCTAACCGTTTAATCTGATTATCCAACACTTCTGTACATCCAACAACTATGAACCGATTGGGTTACAATTTCAGTTAAATACCCCTTTAATACCGAATGTAATTGTCCAATTAACTATGGGTTCGAGTTCGCAATGTTACAACCGTTCAATTGGTGTCTATAACAAGTGAAAATCGTTTGGAATTCGATGTTTGGTGGTCACCGAAGCTCGACCGGAGGGTGGCAGGCCGGTGACCGGTTTATCGGGGGTGAAAGATGGGGGTGGGGTTTGAGTTTTGATTAATTACACCTTTGGTCCCTCTACTTTGAATCTTTGTTATTTTATGCTAAAATCTTACTTTAAAGTTTATAAGTTGACATTAAAACCCCCTTAATTAACTTTAAGTCTAACATTAACCTAAACTTGTTAACTTTTATAACTTGTTATTTATATAATTATTATTAATAATATTACTATCATTATTATTATAAATTTTATCATTATCGTTACTATTATTGTTAACATTATGATTATTATAGTTATTTGTTATTATTAATAATGTTATTAATATCTTAGTTTTTCTTATTATTATTATTAGTAATATTAATATTATTTATTATTATGAACAATTTAATAAACTATAGCCTTTCAAATTAAAGAATTTAAAGACAAATTAAAAGATAAGGATAAGTAATCCATAAATTTCATAATGGTCATAAGTAGTCCTTACAAGAACTTAACAAGATTAACTTTTAATTTAACGAAAATACGAGATGTTATAGTCGATCTCTTGTAATAAACTATTGTGAATTATTATCTTAATGTATGCATTATCTTAATGTATGCTTAATAACCAAAACTCCTACGGAAGGTAAAACTCCTACGGAAGACCAACACTTGCATGTACATCACCAAGTACATCAAGTCAACAAGTAAAACACTTAGTGATGTTATAAAGTCAACTTCTACGAACGACTTAAACTTAGTGAAATAATGTCACTTCATAAAATTCTCTGTGTAACTTTCTTACCTTGATAAGAAAGTTACTAATTCCAAGAAATTTACTCTTACCCTAATAGTAAATCACTAAGCCTATAAATACAAAAACTAGGCTCACACTTTGGTACAGTTGAATACCTAACAATACATGGATCAACAAAATCAAACAATCACAAAACCCTAGTAGCTGCCACACCAATTATACCAAAAATCATCAATAGAATCATTGAAAACATCTTCATCAGCAATTACTATTTGATCTTTTGTAATCATTAATCTATGTTTAATAAAAAAATTTGAATCAAATTTGTTCATTCATTTATTGCACTTAATTGTTCTATTCTTCATTATTATTGCGTTTGTTATTTCATATTCAATTAACTTAACAACGATTAGTGATAATTCAATGATAATTATTCGAATTCAATCTATAACTAATTATTCCTGATTGCGATCCTTGTACTCATTGGTGGTATCAGATCCAAATGCTTATTGATATGGATCAATTGATCTATGAGTGTTAGAATTGTTTGATTGATTGTTTATATTATAAGATCTATCAGTTTTCTGTTTAGATCTATTAATTTTAAAGTGTGATTCATCGTTCAGTGAGTACTATAACATTGCTCGGTTAACATTGATATACATTCACATTAATTGATACATAGATCTGTGGTATTGATTGATTATCAACAATTGTTCAATTCAATTTAACAAAACATATCAACAAACATCCTTGATTTGATTTTAAATTTTAATAATCATTAAGAGGATTGACTCATTTGTGAAATCAACTACTTAATTATTCAATAATCAAGTGTTTCTCATTATGTAAGGCCCCGTTCCCGGGACGCTCACAACTGGTCAATCATGGCACATAAAACATATATTTACATTAACTTTAATAATACATTACATCAGAAACATTTAAAAACCCTTTTCATTTCATTTTAATTTCTTTTGCAAAATAATACAACATTCATTACAAAACATTGTTTGTTCGCATTACAATTCAAAAACATTATACAAAAGAATGTCATCCAAAATGAGCCAAGTAGACGCCTCGTGCCATCTTCAGCAACCATTACCTGCCAACTGGAAACACATAAAAGTCAGTGTTGCTATATGAGTTCTAGTTTTAAAAGAAAACATACTTTACCTTCTTTAAAACCGTTCTATACTTTCATACATGATCACACAACATACACATAGATAATATTATTATTATCTTCCTTTACTGTTCATATCTTTCGTTCGTTACTTCTTTCCGGATTAGTGTCATTAGCTATACCCCAAATGTATGCACAAAGTGGGTACTGGGCCGAATATCATAAATGACTTCCATTACACAAATAGCCTGGTACCAACACTGGGACAAGTGACAAAGATCCCATATGTATACTACACCCCAAACGTATGCACAAAGCGGGTACTGGGCCGAAGATCATAAATGACTTCCATTCCACACATAGCCTGGCACCAACACTAGGGTGAGTATCCACTATCATCTATGTACTATACAACTGGTCAGTCACAAAGAATATACCCTTGTGTATCCTTATGGGTAAGCTAAACCACACATAGTTAGCTAACGGCATTTTATAGTCGTGCACCTTCGTACATTTGCTTGCAAGCCTTTCTTTACTTTCACTTTCCTAAATGCATGCCTTCTTTCATTTAGTTCCTCTTTTCATTTTCTTCCACATTACGTTACGTAATACATTATCATATCTTTCATAAACATTCAACTTAAAGCCATGGAAAATAAATATACATAACAAGGAACATAAACATAATCATACAAAACATCACCATACAAGGCACCATCATACAAGACATTACAATCATCATAAATGCCATAACATACCCCATACATCATTAAAAGTAAACGTACTTCAACCCCGGGAACATCCCATGTCAAAGCCTACACATCACATTTTCCCCCAAAATCCCAAAAAAATTTCTAAGTCTTAGGCGCATGGGCACTATTTTGGCGCATGGCATTTCAGGCGCATAAGGAACACTTAGGCGCATTGGGAACTTCTGGGTGCATGGGCACTATTGGGGCGTGTGGGCAACACTTAACCAATTCTGGGCAAATTCTAGGTGCATAGGAACTATGTAGGCGCATGAGTTCCTAGGCGCATGGGCTGTCTGGACGTCTGGACACTTAGCCAAATTCATCCTTTTCCAGGCGCATGGCTATTATTTGGGCGCATAGGATTTTGGGCGCATAGGAACCCTTAGGTAGTTTATACTGTTGGGCGCATGGGCCACTATTTAGGCGCATGGGCAATCTAAGTCCCATTTAAACAACTAAGTTTAGTCCCTAACATCATCTAACATGTTCTAAGCTTAATTCATCCATTCTAAGCCATAGAAACACATTCATAGCATAATCATAACCATAATAACACCCAAATCAAACCCCACCCGCAAAACACAAACACATTTACATATGGGTGAAAACCCAAATTTAAAAAAATGTTCATACATGCATTTTCAGGCCCAAATCAGTTTAAAACAAGTAAAAAGGGGGTTCTAGAACTCAACTTAGTAGCCTCTTGGGTTTGACTTCCTTCAAAACCCGTTTGCTATAAGTTCAACACCTAAAACCCACCAAAAACACACACACCCGAACACATAAACACACATAAGCATACAACCGAGGATAAGGCCAGTTAAGAACATCACAAATCCAAGAAATCTTACCTTGAACTTGAATTCTTCCTCTGGTTCTTAAAAACCCGAAAGCTTTCTGCTCTTCTTCACTTTCTCTCTCTCTCTACAAAATCCGATTGAGTGATGTGAGTAAGCAACATGGGCGGCCATGTTGCTTTATTCACCAACTTTCTCAAAGTTTTGTCCTTTTGACATTTTTAACCCCTTGGCTTGGGTAAAATTGAATTTCCTTCTTTTCCTTCACTTTTATTCATTCTTTTGATCCTTTAAAATAACCGGGTGTTAAATGTCCACCCCCCTTATATAGGATTTGTTCCCGAAACCTGTTATTCCTCAAACAAATCTGGGTAGTGCTCTCTCATCTCCTCTTCAATCTCCCACGTTGACTCAGATCCCTTCCTGTGCTTCCAGTGTACACGCACAAGTGGCACCACTTTACTCCTCAACCTCTTCTCCATATGATCTATGATCGCCAATGGTTGCTCCACATAATTGAGCCATTCATCTACCTTGATATCCTCCAGTGGTATAATCATATCCTCGTCTGCTAAACACTTTCTCAAATAAGATACATGGAATGTCGAGTGAATTCTACTTAACTCATGTGGTAGCTCTAGTCTTTGGCCACCTCTCCTACTTGGGAAATGATCCGGAAAGGCCCTATCTACCATGTGCTCAACTTTCCCCGCTTTCGGAACCGAATGATACCCTTCCAAGGTGAGACTTTCAACATAACTCAGTCACCCACCTGGAACTCAATCGGTCTACGTCTCTTATCGGCATACGATTTCTTTCTATCCTTGGTTGCCTTCATAAAGGCTTTGATCGTTTCAAGTTTCTCAGTCGTAGCCTCGATCACTTCAATACTTCCCAACTCCTTCCAACCAATGTCACCACAACACACAGGCGTTCTACATCTCCTACCGTATAGCATCTCATAAGGGGAATTACCAATAGTAGCACGATAACTATTCTTATATGATACTCAACTAACGATAAGTGGTCATTCCAACTTCCTCCAAAATCAATGAGCTAGGCCAGAAGCATATCTTCTAGTATCTGAATCGTCCTTTTTGATTGACCATTTATGTGAGGATGATAAGCCATGCTAATATGTAACCTTGTCCCCATCGCATCATGGAATTTCTTCCAAAATTTAGATGTAATCGGGTGTCGCGATCAGACACAATAGACAACGGCCCACCATGACAAGTCATGTTCTCCTTGATGATTAGATCCGCCAACCTCTTGGATCAATATGTCTCGTGGATCGATAGGAAGTGAGCACTCTTTGTCAGACGATTAGCTATCACCAATATAGCATCATACCCTTGCGCGGTACGCGGTAGCTTCATAATAAAGTCCATAGTGATGCTCTCCAAGTTCCACTCCGGTATATCCAAAGGTTGGATCTTCCCATACGGCTTCTGATGCTCGGCCATAACTTGTAAACAAGTAAGGCACTTACTCATATACTCTGTCATATTGTGTTTCATACCCGGCCACCAATAGTCCTTCTTCACGTCTTGGTACTTATTCGTAGCACCGGGATGAATAGACTATCCAGTTTTATGAGCTTCATCCATAACATTCACACGTAGATCTCTAAAATGAGGAATCCACATTCATCCAAATCGGGTCCTAGCACCGAGTGTGTTCTCACCCAATTCCGTGACTAGACCTCTCATTCTTTCAGATTTAATATGATCTTCCTTCAATGCCTCAACTTGAAACTCCTTGACCTGTTTCATCACATCAAAGGTCATAACCAACTGATAAGCCTTCACCCGAATTGTCTTGGGTCTCTCTTTTCGGCTAAGGGCATCCGCCAAACATTGGCTTTGCCCGAATGGTAATGGATCTCATAATAATAATCTTTTATGAGCTCTAACCATCTCCTCTGCCTCATGTTCAAATCTTTTTGCTCGAAGAAGTACTTCAAGCTCTTGTGGTCAGTGAATATGATTCACTTCTTCTCGTATAAGTAGTGCCTCCAAATCTTTAACGCGAAGACCACGACTGCTTGCTCTAAGTCATGGGTATCATAAATAACCTCATGGAATGTATTGTCAGGATGCATAGGCTATAACCTTTCCTCTTTGCATCAACACACATCCCAATCCCTAGTAGGAAGCATTTGAATAAACCACTAACTCCTCACTTCCTTCAGGTAATGACAAGACTAGAGCTTGAGTCAACCTCGCCTTTAACACCTCAAAAGCCTTCTCATAAGCTTGACCCCATGCAAACTTCACATACTTCTAGGTCAACTTGGTTAGTGGGAAAGCTATCTTGGAGAAGTCTTGGATGATTCTTCTATAATAACCCGCCAAACCCAAGAAACTGCAAATCTCAGATGGTATCTTCAGAGACTTCCGTTGCATCACCGCCTCCACCTTTGCCGGGTCCACCATAATCCCCTCGGGATTCACTACATGACCCAAGAATTGAAACTCACACAACCAGAATGCGCACTTGGAGAATTTTACATATAAATTCTCCTTTTTCAAAGGCTCCAAAACCTCCTAAATATGACCGGCATGCTCCTTCTCGCTCTTCGAATAAATCTGGATATCATCGATGTACACAAGCACTGATTTATCCAAAATACGCTAACACACTCAATTCATCAAGTCCAAAATAGCAACTGGTGCATTGGTTAAACCAAAAGACATAACGAGAAACTCGTAGTGTCCATAACGTGTGCTAAAAGTTGTTTTAGGAATATCTTGCTTCTTCACTTTCAACTGATGGTAACCAGATGGAAGATCTATCCTAGAGAACCAACTGGCACCCTGGGGCTGATCAAACATATCATCAATTCTTGATAAAGGGTACCGATTCTTCACTGTCAACTTGTTCAGCTCGCTGTAGTCAATACACATCCTCATACTACCATCCTTCATCTTCACAAATAAGACCTAAGCACCCCACAGAGAGATACTCGTTCGAATGAACCCCTTATCAAGCAACTCCTGTAGTTTCTCCATCAACTCCTTCATCTCTATTGGAGCCAACCGAGAAGGCGCCTTAGCAACAGGTTGGGCACCTAGTATCAATTCGATCTGGAACTCGATCTCGAGTTTCGTGGCACTCCTAGTAAGTCTTCTGCAAACACGTCTGGAAATTCGAACGCGACCGGTAAATCGGGCAGTTGTGGTGTTGGTGTATCCACATCCTTCACGTATGCCAAGTAAGCACTACATCTATGCCTCATGAACTTTCCCACCACCGCCAACGAAATCACTTTTGGGATCGTGATGGCTCAATCACAATAAACCATCACCAAACTCCCGTCAGGCGCTATCAATCGAAACATCTTCTTGCGACACACAATGTTCGGCTCGTAGTCCGCTAACCAATCCATTGCTAGTTCTACATCACGAATAGTCTAACAGGAAAGTTGTGACCTTCTAATTCTATGTCACAATGTTCTATCATCTCAGAATTCATGATAGACTTACCTTTGGCAGTTTCTACATTAAAGGGTGTATCGATACTCCTACTACTAACTGACAGTTTGGCACAGAAAGCAGAAAAAATAAAACTTTTACTAGCACCAGAATCAAATAACACGACAGCTAGAGTTTGGTTTACTAGAAACGTACCTGACACAACATCAGGTTCCGTCCTAGCCTCCTCGTGCATCATCGTTAACGCTTTGGCACTTGCCCTCTGCCCTTCAGTCTCGGTCGTCTTCTTCCCTACACCGGAAATTTCAGCCCTTGACTACTTGTTATCCCGACTCCTGTGGCCCTCCTCGCCACAAGTATAGCACCTCCTTACCCCACAGTTATTCACCACAAGTCTAGTCCTTCCACACCTGAAACAAACATTGGATCCCACTCTACATTCTTTGGTGTGCTCCCTTCCACACTTGCCATACCTCCTCGACCCTACACCGGATGTGACCACACGTCGGCCATCCGCCTGTGCACCTTTGTTGCTTGGAGCGGCTACGCCATGTCCAAACCGCTTCTAGTTCCAATTCCGGTCACCACCACCTTTCTTGTTCGCCACAACCACCACCACCCCACGCTCTTCATACAACCTTCCCGCAAGATCAACCACCGACCTAAACGTGCTTGGTCGGGCAACGATCATGTGCCTACGGATATCCGCCAACCACCCTTGGTTGTATCTCTTGATATTTCATGACAAAGGCGTCACTTGATCCGACACTAGCCGTGCCATCTTGTTAAACTTCGTGGGGTATTGCTGATATGTCATGGTACCCACCTCCAGCTGCAGGAACTCGTCAATCACCAATTTCTTCAGCTCAAACCACCTCATTCTTCTAATAGCCCGACTACCCTCAGTGTGGACGATATTGTCCCACCACCAGCCGAGTCCATAAACGAGTGGGTAGCGAAATTCACCTTTTGGTCTTCTAGGCACTCGCTAATATCAAGTGCATCCTCCATATCTCTCACCAATCGGTGAGAAGCAGTAGTAATGCCATTACCATCAAAGGTAGGGGGCTTGCATCTTTGAAATGCCATTTAGTTGCAGCCTCGTGTCGCCTCCTGCAAAGGCTCTTCCTCTTCCTCCTCATCATCGGAGAGAACCGTCTCAGCCTCCGGTCGCTCCCGTTCTCACGAGGATTTGTTCCTCTCTCTTCGTTCTCCTTCCTCTACAACCTTTATAACTTTTGTGATCACAAAAAGTAAGATCTTCTGCATGACGGTAACACCCCGTTATTTTAAAGTCAAGGAAAGAATGAAGAAAGTGAAAGAAAAGAAGGAAAATAAATAAAACCCAAGTCTAGGGGTAAGAAGTGTCCAAAAGAACAAAATGTTTGAAAAGTGGGTGTAAAAGGTGGTATGGTCGCCCATATGTCACATACATAACTGATCTTTGGGTTTTAGAGAGAGAGAGAGAGTAGCTGGGAGCAACAAATTATCGGCTTTGAAGGAAGAACTTGAAAGAATTCGAATTCAAGCTAAGAATTCAAGTTTTTATGGTGTTCTTAACCGGTTTTGTCCTCGGGTTTATGCTTATGTGTGATTATATGTGTTCGGGTATGTTTTTAATGGGTTTCTAGGCGTTTGAATTCAATTTGCAAACAAGTATGGAAGAAGCCTACTTAGTAAAATTCTGACCTTTAGGAGAAAAAATGGTAATGTAGGTTTTGACCTAGGAGATTCCCGGGGGCTATGTAAGTTGACCTTTGAGGTCATAACTGTTATGATGGGCATGTAGTGATGTGTGATTGATGCTTATGCATAATGTTGAAGTACGATGTTGCATGATTATGCATGTTATGTATGTATGATGTTGCCCTGTATGATGTGATGACTGTATGTTCCTTGTTATGACGTATGTTTATCTTTCCATGGCTTTACGTGTTATGTTATTGAATGATCCGAAAGTATTATGTAACGTAAAGTGAAAGATAATGAAAGTGGAATATGATGAATGAATGCATGCATTAATTAACGAATGAATGTAAGAAGGCTTGCAAGCAAATGTATGGAGGTGCACACCCAATGTAGGTGTTAGCTCAACGGTGTGCAGGTTAGCTACCCAAAATGATGCACATTGGGGTCCAATATTTGTGATTGACCATATGAATGGGATTCTTGTCGCTTGCCTTAGGTATTTGAGTCAGCTTCGTGCACAATGTTCGAGGTCAATGAAAGGCCTAAGGCCCAGTTACCCGCTTCCTGCACAATGTTCGGGGTATAACATATGGCATTGATCCGGAATTAAATAGAAAAGATAAATTGTGAATGTACTTGCCCTAGGTACTGGTGCCAGCTTCGTGCACAATGTTTGAGGTCTATGAAAGACCTTAAGCCCAGTTACCCGCTTCGTGCACAATGTTCGGGGTAATGTACATTTCACTTGAAGTAATGAATGAACGAATGAAAGTTAATGAATGAATGATGAAGATAATGATGATATTATCTGTGTCTACGTATGATGTATGATCACATGCAAGTAAAGAAAGGTTTTAATGAAAGTAAAGTATTGTTTTATTATAAAACTAGAACTCACTCAGCAACGCTAACTTTTATGCATTTTACAGTTGGCAGGTGAGCATTGCTGGGGATGGCATGGAATAGCTACTTGGCGTTTTGAATGGTATTCTGTTGTTAATGTTTTTGCATTGTAATGCTAACGAATGATGATTTGAAATGAACGCTTGTATTAACTTGCAAAAGCATTTGTAATGATATGAAAAGTTATTTTCTTTAGATTTCAGCTGCAATGTTTTATGAATGATTAAAGGTAAAGTTTATGTTTTATGTGTGATGATTTACCAGCTGTAAGCGTCCCGGGAATGGGACCTTACAAGTTGGTATCAGAGCCAAAGTTTAAGTGAAATGGGTAAATTTTCAAAATAAACCTTAACTTAAACTGAGAATGGGACGGAAAAGGGATGGGAGGCCAATCTGAGTAGTTGTGTGCCATCAAGTATTTTCGTAAAGTTAACCGGTTTTATGTGCGCATGGTATGTGGTTATGTGTTGTATGTAGATTTAAATACTGATGTAGTCAGGACAGGTTATGCTTGGGGTATGAAGTGTAGGATTCTATATGCCAAAGACACATAGAATATTGATGCGGTTAGTGCGATATGATCCAAGTTGGGTTATACCCAATAACAAGCTTAGCAAACACCAATTAGCATTTAATTGATGATATGATCATACAATCAAATATCTACACCAATTTAGAA
>BJCM01103673.1:0-14869 GCA_018326385.1 Flaveria bidentis | reverse complement strand
TAAAACTAGAACTCACTCAGCAACGCTGACTTTTATATGTTTTCAGTTGGCAGGTAAACGTTGCTGAGGATGGCACGAGGCGGCTACTCAGCTCTTTTGGATGACATCCATTTATTTAAGGCTTTTGTGATGTAATACAACAATGTAATTTTGTAACCGACAAACGATGCATTATTTTGCAAAAGTTTTTATGATGAAATGAAATGCCATTTGTTTTATGTTTCCGCTGCAATGTTTTGATGAATAAATGCGAAGTATATGTTTTAGGTGCAATGAATCACCAGCTGTAAGCGTCCCGGAACGGAGCCTTACATCAATAGGACAACTTAATCATATGACCAACGGAGTCTCTATAGGGGAGTACCCTAAAATGAAAAGGGAGTGACAAACTTTCTAGTCCATTCACCCTGAGGGAGTACCCCGAACCAGTGACCAAGGAAAGGTTAAGCATATTTAGGTCAAATGATTATGGGAATCAATATAACCATAATGCTTTTAATGATTCATGGAATCATCTATGTTAGAGAGAAGTATGGTCGCTTAGAATGGATTTGTGGGGTGGCGCAAATCCTAGAGCTCTCGCAGAACCAGGATAGTGATCCATGACCATAACAGACACGATGTGCCCGACTAGGGAGAGTCTTGTGTGAATGTAGATTGTCGTCCACACAAAACGGGGTTTCTTCAAAGACATCGCGTCTACACACCACCAGTAAGCTAAGTATACTTCACAAAGAAAGGTTCAATGGGAACACCTACCTATCCTGCAAAACTCAACTGTTGAATTTTCATTGGAAATTTTGTGTGTTTTGATCGATCTTCATTCATATGAGGGATTGTTGGAATTTTGGACACAAAATAATTAGATTTATATATTTGTTATATAAATAGTTATTTATTTGTTGGTTTAATTTCTTTTGCAACGAACTATACCGTGTCCAAACTGAAGCTAAGATGAATTAATATCGATCCTCGAAGTTGAGTGGTCGGAATGAAGAAAATAAAACTTGGGTGACTATAGTAGAAAATTATTGTAATTTTTTTAATGCTAATAAAGACATATATTGATTAAAATGAATGTTTTATGTTGACCAAGTCTTTTAATAAATATTATAAATATTTATTATGAATCATAATTTTTATTAAAATTGATATTAAACATGTCATGAATAAAATGAGAGTTTTAATTTGGTCTCATAAAGCATTTCATAAATCAAATGAAAGTTTTGATTGTGAATCATAAAACTCACATTAATATGAACTTATTAGCATGAGTATATAAAGAAACTCATGATGATGAAAAAAGAAAAAAAAGAAGAAATTTAATTTCTTGAGTGTCAACACACGTTTTATAGAAATTTAGAGAGGAGTATTCTTTAAATTGTTTTTCCTACATTATCATCTTTAATCTTGTTCCATATAATTTCATAACACATATACTTTACCACATGATCTCTTGGGCCGAGATACTCTCCGACAGTACATACTGCTTTGGTTGTTGTACCCTGGGAAACAAACACGTTGTGTTGAGTAGAGACGCGAAATCTGTTTTAAGGGACCTGTATCTTACACGATCCTCAGTCACTATCGTCAATCTTTTGTTTGTTATTTGTTGTAGTCAAGGGTATACTTGAAGATTCAAACATGATAAATACTCGTGTCAAGAATACTTTATAAAGACTCGTTGAAGCATATGCTAAAGACGAATGTTCGAATGAAGTTTGGTACATAAATACGTACCACAATGATCCACAATCAAACTTGAATTTCTATATAAATCCTCGACTAACTTAATCCTCTCTCATAATAATAAATTAACAATGATCCATGAGTGACACTACACGTTCACAAACCTAGAGTTACTGTTATTCAATCACAATAAAAAATAATTCATGCTGCTGGAGCATAATCATAATCCCCATCATCGTCATCGCCATCCCCCTCAAAGCTTGCCAAGATTGGTGCATTGTCGTAACCATAATCATCACCACCATTTTCTCCATTCACATGGCCCCTGCACCACCACGATCCAGTAATTGTCTTGCTAACCTGAGCCATTTGTTGGAGATGTGTGGTCTTATGATGAGATTTCGAGTTTTGGTTGAGTATGAAAATAAGAAATCTAGAAGCCATATTTATACTTAAGAAAAGTATTAGGTTCCTTGAGAATATAATGGCCTATATATCCATGAGCATAAGTGTGAAGTTAGAAGTAAAGTGTGCGTCATACATGGTTGCACACGAGCATACACATGTCTCTACTGTACAATTAGTGTAGCTGTAAGTACTAGCACTAAAGCATGTGGGGATCACATAAGCAACTATAAAGTAAAGCAGCAAAAGGAAAGGTCATATTCTTTATATTTTGTTGCAAATGTATTGGACCGGTCTCTTCCACACAAAAATATGTGATTGTATGGTCAAACTAAACTTGGAACTAACAGAGTATGTGTTAGAATCTTGTTTCTCGATAACAGAATTATTTCAAGAAGATCCTGTTAGCCTCATGTATTGTAGTATTGCAACACAGCTAGTGTATCAGATGAGTTTCAATGATAATAGTATCATACGTGTCACACACCCATCACCCATCGGGTTCGTAAGTGTACATGCTTATAGTCTTGGTTAAAAATTAAGTGAGATGGTCATTAGTTATTACATGAATTGAAACCTATCTTAAACTTACCATAAAAAACTTACTTTGAAATATAATATATCCAATTACATTCCAAATAATTCTATAGTGTTAATTTTGGTTAAATAACAAAAAAAACTGAACATAATATTGTTATATGTCTTGAACATTATATGATACATTAATGAAATAGTTTCACGGGAACTTGATACATGAGTTTGAGTAAACGTATGTGTAACACCTAACAACTAACACCAACACTATATAAACAATTGACCGTTTTTGCGACCAATATTCCCTACCGCAATCCAATGGCTAATAACTTTTGCGACCAAATATTGTTGCAACTGATTTTGCTAAGTACACCGGATTTTGCGTTGCACCAAATTTGGTGAAAATTTCTTTTAGCCGACATTGTGACAGATCATCAGAGACCATTAATATCATTTGAAGACGTAGCCGCTTGGTTTGCGACCGTTTTGCGAGCGCTTTTGGTGATCACAACTCTGGTGGCTTATAATTTTTCAAACTAAATGTTGCAGCAACTAATTTTGCCCCTTTTTTTTTGCATGCATCACAAAATTAGTTACTGAAGCGCTCCGGCCAAATTTATGACTGAATCAATAACCATCGTTTGACAAATCCAATCAACATCAAATCACCTTCATCCACAACAAATGAATAATCATGGCGGCGTTAAACGCATTAGAATTAAATTCAAATAGTGATCACAAAGTCATGATATATCAAGGAAGGACAAGTGTCAATGCGAGGCTAACCCGCTTCAATCTTGATCAACGGTATCCGAAGAGTTAAAATTCGAATACCAAGTTTCAACAAATGATATTATTTAATTCTTTTCATATTAAAAATATGTTTTATTAAATTAAAAAAGGATCTTTCTACAAATTGCATAATGAAAGAACTTTTTTTATAAAATGTAAAAACTTTTCAAAAAAATATTAAACTTTTAAAAAACACAATATGTTTTAAAACCGGTGGTTTTCAAGAAATAAAATTCTTTTGAAACAAAATAAATTAAAATTTAAAGTTATAATAAAAATTATTAAGAATGACACTTTTTTTAAAAACAGTTTATTTTGAAACAGTTTTGTTTAAAAACCAACTTTTTCTGAGAAAAACAAATTTTTTTAACAAATGTTTAAAAAATAATATCGTTTTTTTATCACTCGTATGTTATGTCAATCATATCTTACATCAAAAGATTGTTTTATAATTCATTAAGTTTTATTAATAACTATTTAATATTTAATTTATTCAAACCATGTAATACAAAGGGTACTAACCTAGTATTTTTTTATATTAAGTGATAGGAAGTGTTGTTACCACCACGGCACTATGAACCAAACAGTTTATGAGTGAACACAAACGTTGCCGGTATTATTATTATTGAAACCGATATCAGTTTTGTTTTTGTGGTTTTCGATGAGCTGAAATAATAACGATCAAATCGCGTAACGCATGAAAAAATGATCAAACTCACGTTTCACGTTACGTAGTGCATGGGGAAACAAGTTAAATAAATAGATGTTGAGGATTACAATTTTTGATACATTTGACTTTCCGTTTCCCATTGCTCAGCAATTGGACTCTTTGTCTATTTGAATATAAATATAGGTTAAGGTCAAACAAAAAACATACATTTCAAACATCGGTTCACATGTTATGGAGATTAAGAGAACCATATTTGGCATATATGTATTATAGTTAGAGTAAATAATGTCCATCATATCATAATCGAAAATAAAATACATAATAGCTAGATTTGACATAACATAAACTTGTTTATATTTCAATACATACCCTAAATAATTGACTTCTATAATTCTTCACTAATTTGAGTCATCTTTCGCAATAAGAACAAAATCAACTAATTTATAACAGTGGAGAATAATCATAATCTCCATCATCATCATCATCATCTCCCTCTAAGCTAGCCAGCAATGGCACATATGCATAGTCGTAACCATGATCATTGCCATCACCATTTCTGTCATTGTCTTTATTTTGCATGGCCTGAGTTGCACAACCATAGTCCAGTTTTCATGCTACCATGAGCCATTTCGTGGAGCTAGACGTTTGATGAAATTTAGAGTTTTGGTTTTGAGTATGAAAAACATAAAACCTAGAAGCCATATTTATAGTTAAGAAAGGGATATGTGCCTTGATTCCCTCTAGCTGATGTCTCGTATTTGAATCTTCAAAACAAGTTGTGTTTTGTCTGGTATCATTGGTTAACAATATATTAATAATAAAGTCTATATGCTTTCAAGTTATGTGTTCTTATGGTTATAAAAAGGGGACATACCAGATTCCCTGAGGAGACACCTATATATCCATGAGTATAAGTGTGGAGATATATGTAAAAGGTGTGTGTAACATGGTGTCCATCCATGTGGAAGAGAATTCGGGAGACATGTCAGCAGATCAATCACAATCATAATAACTTCAGGTACTAGTGGTGAAACATGATTAAGCATATATCTATCTAGTGCATGAGTGGGTCACAATGAGAAGGTGTTAATTTCCCTGCTTAGTGGCTCAACAGAAAGGAATGGAACACTTTAAAAAGGTGAATAAAACATCTTGGTGTATCTTTTGTTTTGTTTTTTCTCTATCTCACGTCCTCACGTAATCACGTACGCCAAAAGGAAAAAGCAACAAGTTAGAAGTTTTAGAAAAAGTTAAATACAGTCTAAACGTCCTTTTGGTTTTTAAGTTTATTTTTTATATGTTTTGTTTCTTATTCGGATTGACTAATCATTTAACTATCATGGTTCAAGGCTAAACCATTTATGGTTTTGACAGTTGGGTTTAATTCTTTTGGTTTACTTTATGTTCTTATGTTAAACGGCTGTGTTGATTTAATTACTACATGAATTTGTTTGTGTAATTTATTGATCCTCAAAAGTGTTAAATTAGTTTATTAATGAAATTGATCACCTTTTTAATTTTTTAAAAACATTTTTCAAGATTTGAAACCCAAGTCAGATTTTAGTATTGATAAAAGAAACAAATAACGATTTGTGTTTGTTTATGAACTCAAATTCTTTAGGAAGTTATGTAGTGTAATTAAACGCTCCAAACGGCATGAAGGTTTAATTATATTCGATACTTTTTTATCACCGCAATGCATGCTAAGATCCGAATGATGTGAGTTTAGCGTAGCGAATTGACACTAATCAAAAAATAACGTTTGGTTAGACATTAGATGCAATGGATATCTAACTGGGCACGGTGTCTAGTATTAGTACAAGCCATTCAATTAAAAGTATCATTGCACTGTAGTCGTGGGATCATTAGTCGAATCAAACCAAAAAATAATCCTTGAACTAAAACTATTTTATATAATCTAAACAAATCCATATTTATTGTTCATACTATTCTACAATTAAAAACAAAACTTAAATTACATTTGTTAGAATCTTAGCACGATCGCATAGGATTTCTTTGCAGTTAAAAACAAATCTTAGCACACGCCCATGTTCATTACTTGCTAGAATTTTTTCAATTTTTGCAAAGTTATTTTAGTGTTAGTTCTCACTACAACCCTCCTTTTCCCTAATACAAAACAACAAACATAGTTGTACAATGAAGACTTTTGGTATTAAAACAAAATAGTTAATCTGGTATTCTTCGGGGGACATACCCTACTTCCATTAATGTTATTCTTAGTGCGTGTTACGACTGGTTCACATTTTGATGTATTATTTGCTGGATTACTATTAACATCATGTGATGCATTGATCATACGTTGTTGCCCAAAATTATTAAGAACAAACAACTAAATTCAACAAGAACTTGAATTTGAAATGAATGTTTATAGACTTTGACATCGAGGGTATATATAATCCTGGTTTGGAACGATGCAACCTTTCCTTAAGGTCACCTCTCCGTAAATCAGTTTTCATCTTTTGTTTATATTACTTGGAACTTTGCCTTTACATATTTACATAAGTGATCACTCAAAACACAAACAATAACTATTTACATAACCCATATGGATCAAGCAAATTATAACTCTACAGGAGCATGAGTGGATAATGGTTTTTACATAAGTTATAGTTCAAAGTCAGCCATAGAACACAAATTTGAACACCGGTTCACATGATATGGAGGTATAGATCGAAAACATATTGACATGTACGGGGGTGTTTGATGTTAGTTTGATTTATTAGTGCCCATCATATCATCATTATCAAGAATATACATAGAATTGCATACATGCTAAATTAGACATCACATAGACTCATGCTATCCAACTCTATTGCCTTAGTAAGATTGAAAGTAAATAACTAAATCAACATGGATAATTTACTCAAAACACCATCTTATTAATACTTCAAAACATAACCCAATTAAAATTTAAACTTCTATTATCCTCATCTAATTTTAATCATCTCTCACAATAACAAACTAACTAGGCAACGTGTTCACAAAGTTAGAGTCAGTGTTACTCAATCATTAAAAAATTATTTCACGCTGCTGGAGCATAGTCATAATCCCCGTCATCGTCATCACCGTTTCCCTCAAAGCTAGTCAAAACGGGTTCACAGTCGTAACGTTGATCATCACCGGCATCGTTTCCATTTTCATGGCCCCTACGGCACCATGATCCAGTAATTGTTTTGCTAACTTGAGCCATTTGTGGAGATGAGGATATGATGAGATTTAGAGTTTTGGTTTGAGTATGAAAATAAGAAACATAGAAGCCATATTTATACTTAAGAAAAGTACCAGATTCCTTGAGAAAATAATGACTTATATATCCATGAGCATAAGTGTGGAGTTATAAGTGAAGGGGTGTGTCTTTTATGGTAGCACACGAGCATACACATGTTTGTAGTGTACAACAAGTATAGCTTTAAGTACAAATTCCAAAGCATGAGTGGATCACTTAAGATGCTGTAAAGTAAAGCACCATATGGAAAGATCATATTCTGTTTATTTTGTCTCAAATGTGTTGGACCTATCTCTTCCATAAAAAAAATGCACAAAGTAGTATGGTTAAACTAAACTTTTAGTTGTTATCAACAAAAGAGATTGTGTTAGATTCTTGAATATCATGGAATTATTTTAAGAAGTTCCTCTATCATCCTCATGTACATTATGATGAGAATATGTCAGTGTATGGGACCGAGTTTTCATAATAACAATATCATAACTGATTATATATAAAATTGTATCTCATACCGGTCAATTAAGTAATCCACTTCACAAATATTTATGTTTAATTATGGTCTTTTTGTTGAAAAATATCCTACGGATTGTTATGTTAGTTATTAAATGAAACCTTATCTAAACTTATCCTAAATAACTTACTTGAAATATAAAATATTCAACTTTGTTTCAAACAATTCTATAATTTTAATAATTATCTATCTATATAATTAAGAAAGCTAGCTATATTATCTTTTTATAAAGTTTTCTTTTGACTACAAAACTTTAGTTTTTCATTAGCCACTCCTCCATCAAAACCCTCCTATATGTTAGAAGACATTAATCAATATCAATCCTTAATCAAGTTAAATTGTTAATTAAAAAAATCAATTAGGAAAGTGATGTGGGCTAAAGTGTGAATGAGCAAGTTTTAGTTTTTTTGGAGGCCCAAGATCACTTATCAAAAAGGACTTTACTGAAATGAGCATAACTTGGGCTAGAAATCTCCGTTTCAGGCCCGGGACCAGTCAAAACAACCGTAGGCGGTTTGGGTCATCATTTCGGCCTAAAAACAGCTTATTTTAGGAGTTATTTCAATTTTTGTCTTATTTTTATATTTTGTTGGACTTTGCATTTGGCACAGTTTTTGGCCCTTTATGTTTTGTGGCCCATTTGAATTTGGTTTTGTTTTTTATATATTTGTAAGAGATGGGGGAAAGAATTATTGAAATTTATGAAAAATCTGTTTTTTTCTCTCTATCACAGTGTGTGTTAGTGTAAACCCTGATTATCGGTATTCTTTGTGAATCAACGATAGTTAGAAGAATTGTTCCTGGTATTCTTGTTGAATCAACATGCTCAATTATCTATCTCTCTGTTTCCGACTGCATCAGAAAGTTAGAATGAAATTGTAATTATTAGAAACTTTAGGGTAATGTTTTTTTAGTTATATTAGTTGTTAACCACTATTGTATGGGTATAAAAATCCAATAGATTGTAACTTGTATGCATGAATTACAGTGTTTTCTGAGTGAATTGTTGTGTTCAGTTTGTCCTTGTTTTTCCACCGAGCCCCTGCATATCTTTGTGCATGCTCTTATTCTTGTTTATCCATGTTGTATGATCCTATTTTATGATTCGATCCAGGGCCTCAACACTGTACACAATGTACAGCCCGAGTGATGCCATATATCTTCTTCAGTTTCGCTGTTACGATAAAACAACAACAATCGGATGGCTTGTAATCATAATTAGGGTTTTATCTGTTGCCCTTTTCTGTTATTGATTGACGACAGTGGTGGTGAGCGGTGGTGGATGATTCTATTGAGGCTCAAGCAAAAGTTAAGCCATGTTTGTAATAAATAATAACTTTAGCATACCATGTGCTATGTTTTTAACATTATATCAAATATAAAAAAACCAGTCTCGTTGTGGTTACACGGGTCCAACTATTTATACATGTATAAGCTAATAACATCACTACTATAAAAATGTGATTGTTTTATGATTGGTTTCGACTACCTCAAACTAATAATTTATGTGAGCGACATATCACTGAAACTGATCGCATGCTATTGTTGGTTTTGATCGTGCGTTAATGTTTTAACGTATTCTTACTATAGTTAGGGGTTGTTTGGAAACTTCTGAAATGCAAATTTCTGACCAATTAAGATATGAGGTCTTAATCATTCAATATTAGACCTTTTAACCACTCAGCACTAGTATAATGCTTAACCATTCAGAGACAAATGTCTGAACCATTCAGATATCTGCTTGCGAAACAAATAGTCTGAACCATTAAGTGTTGAACATTCAGACATCTCAACCATTAAAATGCTGATTAAGAGACTGCCAAACAGCCCCTTACTTTTGCTTATTTTTAGAGTGGTGCTAGTGAATACTCGTCTGTTAGCCATGCTAATTAACTAGGATTGAAGATTGGAGTAGGTTACTAACCCGTGTTTCACACAAGTTGAATAATAATAAATTAAATAATTAGTAATGAAAATTTATAAATTATAAAACAATATTTTAGGATATGGTTATGATGAATTGTGTATAAGTAATGACTTTAAGTAATAAACGGTGATATCGTTTTTTAACTTTTATTTTGAATTTTGTTTTAAAAAAAAGGTTGTGCTTTCAAAAAATGGTGACATTAATTTTTTTAAAACTTTGGTTTTCTAGAAATTGCATTCATAAAAAGATATTTTTCTTAATCTATTGAAATAATTTTAGTTTGAAAATTAATTAAATAATATCATTAGTAACTTATATAACTATGTAATAAGAAAATGATAAGAAAATGAAGAAGAAAAATTAGATTTAGAAGAGGTCTAGAATTATATAATATGTGTCTTAATAATATTCTTTTTTTACTATAGATTGATGTCGACGATTACGGTATATGTAATGCATTTGACTTTCAATTTTCATCACATAAAGAATGGTAAACAATTAAAGTCTTTGTGGTAAGTAGATATAATAAAATGGTCATCTTTACGGTTTACACACATGATATATTTCTAGGTCAACGCCCAACATATCATTATCAGGAAAAAGCTAGGAATGCATAGATGCTACATTAGACATCATACCACTTATGGTAAGCTCTGAAAGAAAATAACAATCAAACCGAAAGGGTTAAACCTTTAGTATTTCAAAACAGACTCTAATTAATTAAACATTTAGCTTCTATAGTATGTGACCACTTTTACTCTTCACAATAAGAAACTACGATCCATGAACTCGGTATTTGCCAAAGCATCCTCAAATTAGAGTTTGAGTCAATGTTCTTCAATCTCTAAACAATACATTCATGCTGCTGGAGCATAATCATAATCTCCATCATCGTCATCACCGTCTCCCTCAAAGCTAGTCAAGATTGGTATATTGTCGTAACCATGATCATCACCAATATCATCTTCTCCATTTGCATGGCCTTTGCACCACCATGGTGCAATTGTCTTGCTAACCTGAGCCATATAGATGGTTGGTGGAGATGAGCTTATGATGAGATTTAGAGTTTTGGTTTTGTGTATGAAAATGAGAAACTTAAAACCCATATTTATACTTAAGAAAAAGTACCGGATTCCTTGAGAACACAATGCCCTATATATCCATGAGCATAATTGTGGAGTTATAAGTAAAGGATGTGTCATATATGGTAGCACACGAGTGTACATATGCATGTAGTGTGCAAAGCAATATAACTGTAAGTATTAGCACTAAAGCATGTGGGTCACATAGGCTACCGTAAAGTAAAGCAGCATATATATTGGAAGGTCATGTTCTTTTTATATATATCAATTAATTTAGTTGATCACATGAATAAAAAAGATCAAAAATTTAAAGGTCATGTTCTTTTTATATATATGTCAATTAATTTAGTTAATCACATGATTAAAAAAGATCAAAATATATAGATACATTTGCTTTAGTTAATTGACTTAATAAAATACAATGAATTAACACTGGTAAATGAAACAGAAAATAAAATCAATTAATATAATTGAATCAATATCGTTTCCTCGTATCTTTGACATTCTTCCTTTCGAATTAATACCTTTATTCAACTTACATAATATGTAGTTTCTAATATAGTTCTATGTATATTAATAAACCAGTTTTGACATGGTTGCTAAAAAAAATTATAGTTAGCAGCGATAGCTGTCGTCACAATTAGTCCCAAAAGTCGCCGCTATTACCTTTTGCGACGACATGTCGCTGCTAAAGGGTCATCACTAATATTATGCCGCTAACGATCAATAAGCCGTTGCTAATTTTGTCTTTTAAAATATATTGGATGACTATTAGCGGCGACATGTCGCCGCTAGTGGTCAAACAAATTTTAGTTACATTTTTATTTTTTTGAATTTTTAGTTTTCTTCGGATGACCAAAATAAACTTAGATTTCCCGATAACATTCAAATTTCATACAAAATAAATCCAGATTTCGCAATATCATACAATCACACTTAAAGTATAAACATAAGTAATTTAGTCATAATTAAAAGTTAAATATAAGTACTCTAAAACAAACGTAACCCATTGATACAATACACTATTCATCCCCCTCGTCTGAGTCGTCTTCTTCGGCTTGATTTGGAGCCTTCTGCGAAGTAATTAAGTTTGTAATTTGTTACATAAAATAAGCATTAAGAAACAGACTTGAAATTTGCTCCTGCAAAAACAAAATATACATTTATATTCTGGCAAAATATATTAAAGAAAACCACTTTTGATCGTCCATCTTCTGATCGTCCGGTACTACGCCAAATCATATCTTTTGTCGTGTGCCTTGAATAATATAATCGTTGTAATCTCAGGGTTATAGAAAACCATGGTAACACCTTGTGTTGTAACTTCTAGCCCTTTGTATTTGTATCGACCTACCGACTCTCATTACAAACGGGATATTTTTCTAAAAAAATATTTTTTCCCCGGAAAAGAGCACAACCATACCGACACATATGTATCGACTCATACCTTAAACCAATACTTTTAATGTCTTTTTTGCTATATAATGATAATGGGGGATTTTATTACCCTCAGGATGTGAAAATTGTAACAACTCAAAAGCTCATCAAATGAGTTATTAGTCCATTTATTCTTCACCTTGATATGTATAAATTTTTCTAAAAAATCAGGGGAAGAAAACTTAGCACATCATGATATAAATTTGATTGAATTCTTCTAACAATTTCTCAAAATCATCATGGATACCGTTACTCTGCTCCATGACGTCTTCGATGACGCTAGCCATTTTGTTTGTTGGCCCAACGTCATTGACAATTACAACTTCAAGAATTAAACTTTCACCGTAATAGATCCAATGCTTGTACGACCAACACATGCCCCATATTTTTAAACAATATATTATTTTAACTCATCCTAATAAAATGGTATTCTGACATTTCGTACACGGACATCGAATCTGACAATAACTGTCGGTAAGTTTTTCGCACATAACTATAAAAGAGTTGTGTCCTCGTTGATACTCAGATGATCTACGGTTCGGATTAAGCAGCCAACTTTTATCGACATACATGATTATGAAACTGCAAAATATATATCAACATGCCTTAAATAATTGTTTGTTTAAGAAAAAATCAACAAAATTTCCTCTTAACTCCCAAGTATATACATATAGAAATATATACTCGAGGAGCAAAGAGAAATTGACAACCAATTTTTTTTAAATAAATAATCATGTAATACACATTCATATCTTAAATGAGATAAAATATTTAAAAAACAGTCCCAAAACGAGGACAATTCAAAATTAATTATTAAATCAATTTTGGAAAGGTATTTCTAAGCTTGTGATGATTAGAATGAAGTCACGAAACCTAAACACACATAATGCAAAACAATAAAAAATTACTATAAAAATTAAATGAAATGTGATAATGTTTAAACAAATTGAAATATTATTGCAATTGTTTTAAAAAATGTCACATTTCGTTTGATTTTTAAGTAATTTCTAATTGTTGTTCATTACTATAAAAACTTAACTCAATTTAACACTAATTTATTAAACAACTTTCATTTAAATTAAAACTTAACTATGGTAGGCCCCGTTCCCAGAACGCTTACAGCTGGACATTCATTGCACATAAAATATATATTTTCATTAAAGTAAAGAAAACACTGTAGCGGAATCATTAAAACAAACATCTCAGTTCATTATAAAAGCTTTTGCATAACAATACATCGTTATCAAATTACAAAATACGTGTTGCATTACATCACAAAATCATTATAAAAATGGATGTTATCCAAAGAGTTGAGTAGCCACCCCGTGCCATCCTAAGCAACATTACCTGCCAACTGGAAACACATAAAAGTCAGCGTTGCTGAGTGAGTTCTAGTTTTAAAATAAAACATACATTATCTTTCGTTTAAAACCGTTCTTTACTTTCTTTCAAATCATAACAGACTTTAGGACATGATCACACATCGTACATACACATAGATAAGAGTTATTATCTTCATCATCGTTCGTTTCGTATATTTATTATCTTCTCGTTTTCATCTAGTAACTGTCATGTGCTTAACCCCCCTCTAGATCACCAAACAATTCATCTAGGGTTAAGCGACAAGGACCCCATACATCTGGTCAATCACAAAGACTGAACCCCTGTGTGCATCCTCATTGGGTATGTAACCCGCACACAGTTGAGCTGACAACCCCTCATTAGGTGTGAACCTCCATACATTTGCTTAATCACACGGATTAAGCCCCAGTGTGCATCCTCATGGGGTAGCTAACCCACACACGGTTGAGCTAACACTCCGCATTGAGTGTGAACCTCCATACATTTTGTTGCAAGACTTTCTTACATTCGTTCATTCATTAATGCATGCATTCTTTATTTCATTCCTCTTTTCGTTATCTTCCACTTTACCTTACATAATACTTTTTGTTCATTCATTAACATACAAGTAAAGCCACGAGAAGACAATCAAGTAAAGCAAGGAACATAATAAACATACAACATCGTCAAACGAGGCATAAATCACATACATAACAACATGCATAAGAAACAATCTTACATCAACATACATGCCCCACATAACGTCTATGACCTCAAAAGTCAGCTTACATGAGCCCCCGGGAACCTCCCAAGTCAAAGCTTACATCTACACCTCTCCCCAAAGGTCAGAAAGTTAAACTATACTCTTACAGGCACAGGAGCCCTATTTGGGCGTATGGACACCCTTCAGTCGCATGACCTCCATGGGAACTGAATACTTAGGCGAATGGACATGATTAGGCGAATGAACCTGTAACACCCGGAAATTTAAGAGAGAAACAATAAAGGAATAATAAAAGGAGCAAATGTAAAGTTAACCCAAGATGAGGGACTAAGAGTGTAGAAAGGACAAATGGTACAGAGAGTGGGTGTTAAAAGAAGGCATGGCCGCCCATTCTCCCCTATCACGCCCTTTTTCAGACGAAATTTCAGAGAGGAGAAGAGTGCTGTCGGGACTCGAAGAAGAACAAGGAGAAAGCCGGATTCAAGGTAGGGATTCGAGGGTTTATGTGTT
>BJCM01103608.1:0-11832 GCA_018326385.1 Flaveria bidentis | reverse complement strand
CTTTATCTGATGTACTTTTCCTTAAAGCTAGACCCCTTTCCGCTGACACTCTGATAAAGTCACCAACTTACATGAGTTGGTGAAAAGGTCCATGCTTTAGGTAAACTGTACATTGAGGTCTTGTGTCTGTATCTTTCTACTTTATGTACTTTATCCTTTTTGTAATATATTAGGATGTGAGCTATGGCATGTCATAGTCACAAGTCAAAAGGCAATCTGCCTTTTGACTTTACCATTGATTATGTTGTGTGTCTAGTCAATTGTATCCAACCTGGCTTTCATAATATGGCCGGGTTGTAGGATGTAGTATAAGTATTCTCTTGTTCTTGTAATTTGAAATATGCTTTGCAATGCTTGTAATAGAACCTGAGAAAGCAATATACTGCAATCTTGAAAAACCATTTCCTTGTGTTGTGTTCTTTTGGTTCTGTCTCATATAATTACTTGTGTTCTTAGTATCATCCTGTGTGGTCAATCCAGTTCACTGTTTGATTGAGTTTGAGTTACTCTCCTCATTGTGTTGTTGTGTTGTAAATTGCAAGCCTTCAACGATCCTGCATAAATGAATAATGAATAATAAAAGCTTAGAACGTGTTGATTTTGATATGACGGCTGCTAGGGTTTATGTTTGTGTGATTTGATGTGATGTTTGGGTTTGTCGTATTGATGCTTGGTTGCTTGTGTTCGTCTTCCTGATGTGAAACCTAGGATCCATATTTATAGGCACATGTGTTTCAGTTAAGGAAACACTGGATCTCTTGGGATTCGCACAACTGTCTTGTTGACTTGTTGAGTTGTTGAATTGTTAACTTGAAACACTTGTATTATTTAAATACAAGTGTTTGGATTCCGCAGCTACATAGTCCTCCATAGGTGTTTGTTCTTCTGTAGGTAGTTTGTTCTTCCGCAAGAGTTTGCTCATCCGTAGGAGTCTTATCTTGAACTCTAATTCACTTGAACTCAAGTTGATTGTTCATTTGCTAATGATCTTCAGATGTTTGTTACTTATAAGAAACATATCTACGAAAGAACAAAATGTTCATTCGTAGATGTTTCTTACACTTTGTCAATTTTAGTAATTGACCAAGTATTATGTTGGTACCTGCAATCATACACACATCAATATAGTTTAACCTATACACACAATACATACATTAAAATAATGAATTACACTCATTCATTACAAATATTGATTAAAGTTCTAAGCCTATACAAAATGATCTAGATCCATTGTTCCTAGATCTAACATGGATATTATGATGTAAGATCAAAATAATTATTTTAAAGGCTGATGTTAACCAAAGATCTCTCAACATGCACTCAAGTTATGAAAGAAAGTACTTCGAAAGATTTGACAATGTACAAATAAAATTAACTAAGTCTCAAATCTTCTAAATCCAAAAACAAAAATCCTTCGAAACCAAAAGTGAAGTCTTTTGAATCTTAAAGACAAAGTCTTTCGAAGCTTGAAACTAACTATTATAATGACTAAGAAGACATGTGTCTCTAACACACTTTTGACAAAAGCAGAAGATCTTTCCATTGTCAGCTCTGAATACTCACCAACTTATATAAGTTAGTGATTATTGTTTTTCTTTTGTCAATCGTGCAGTATGGTCTATTGTTTGCAAGTTACTACCTTAGAACTTTTATCTTTATTTAATATAATAGAATGTGAACTACGTCATGTCATAGTCAAATGTCAAAAGACAATATGCCTTTTAACTTTACGTTGATCTTGTTGTCTAGATTCGTGTCAAGCAAGCTTTCAAGGTATGGCTAGTTGTAGGATTTATTATAAAGTATCTAATGTATCAATCTTAGGACTAAGCTTTGTAACATTTACACTTGACAACAATTTTCATCATTCTTAAAAACGAATTTTTGTGTTTTTGTGTGTTCTTACTTGTTTGTTTATCTGGTTCCCTATTTTATCTAGTAAGTGTGTATTCTATAACTGTGAAACTGTTGTTGAACCATTACCCGATCCTGCATATCATCACGTTGGTTATTAGTCAATCCAATTATATTAAAATATTTAAGAGTAACGTATATAAAATAATAATGTATTATATTTGATTCATTTGACTTTAAATAAAAGTTTTATTAAAATATGCATAAAACTAGCATACCACAAGAAGTCTATAAAAACAAAAATAAAATAAAAAACAACAAAGAAGTAAACTTGGAAAATACATAAATAAATTGTAGGTGAATTATATTTAGTGAAATCGTTTTGTCAAAGGTACTAAAAGAAAATTAATAATAATAAAATGCTAACCAACTTTACCCTTAGAGCATCTTCGATAGGAGTTTTCCGTACTTCAAAAACAACCACATGTACATCTATTGAGTTTGTCACCATTGGGTGGGGATGTTTTTGATGTAATTGTTCTTCCTCAAGAACACCAAAAAATGAATAAATACGGACCCCATATACTATATATATGGATATATTAAAGAGAAAGAGAAAATAAGTTGTTAAAAATAAAAAATGGTGATGATGTGGCAATTTTTTTTGAGTTTTCTTATTGAAGTGATTTTTAAAGATTTTAAAATAAGATGTTTTTATCTGACGTATCAATTTACTAGTTATGTTTTTAGTTGTTTTTAAGACTTCCAGTTGGTGATGCTCTTAAAAGAGTAAATTGCAATTTTCATACCTGTGTTTTGGGGGTGTTAACAAGATCAGCCCTAGCATATCTGAGTTTATGAATACTAACACTTTACATACCTCCATCCAATTTCCGTTAAACAACTGCTAAATCTCCCCCCACATGCTCCTCACATGAGGGGCAAAACTATCAATTCACCCAATTTATTAATCTTTTAAGAGTAAATTGAAAATTTCATACCTGTGTTTTAGGGGTGTTAACATGATCAGCCACGGGTTAACAGTTTGCATACCTGAGTTTACAATTGCTAACACTTTACGTACCTCTGTTCAATTTTCATTAAACAATCGTTAAATCTTCCCCACGTGCTCCTCAAGTGAGGGGCAAAACTATCAATTCACTGTGAACAGCCTCTAAAGCAACCTCTCTCTCCAAAACCTCTCACCGGAGACTCCCAAACTCACTGTCTCCCACCGTTGCCTCACTGCCCTCGAACCTACCCCACTGCCCACATCAGCCACCTCGTAGTTAACAACCACCGCCTCTACGCCGCCTACGGCGACCGCATCCATGTATTTGACATGACATCGTTCTCCCTCATCGACACTTTCATCGTCAATGATTCCTCATCAGGTTTCGTCAAATCACTCACGTTTCAAAATGGAAAAGTGTTCACATTTCATCAAGACAGTAAGATCAGAATATGCAAACTAACGAAACACAAATGGCATAAACACGCCGGAACCCTACCGATGGTGAGAGATCCTTTGAAAACCATGTTATAAATGAAAACCATAAAAACAAATCTATAACCTATAATAAAAGAAAGTTTTCTTAAAACATATGTCATCATTCTAGTATATCAAATGACACATGTCTGTTAGGATCGTGTATTGGATGAAATACTTACTGATAACATGTATACCAACTCAAATAGTGCGGAATCCTATTTGATTGGTAATCGATCCAGTGCAATATCACCCTCACTTGTTGAGTCGTCATCTAAGTCCTCAACACTAGCTATGTTGGATTCTCTTGTAGACACACATCGAAAGCTCCAATCTTTTCCTTCGTCATCATGAGCAGTCAAGGTTTTAGGATCCTTGCTTGACGAAGTAGGACTACTTGTGGGTTTTTCCTGACGATTAAAGGATGAGAAAGGATTCCCATTTCTTGCCTTTTTGGGCTTCACGCATTCATGTTTGAAGTGCCCCTTTTCCCCACAGTTGAAGGAGGTAACTTTGGTCTTATCAAAACCAAAAGTTATGTCCTTAGTAGCAATCAAGTTCTGTCCGGCCTTTGAGAAACTTCTTAGCTCTCCGAATTGCACTTGCTAAGGCCCACATGATGTCCATCCTTTCCAGTTCTGTCTCGTCTACTTGTACGTAGTCCTCATCTGCCACATGGTAGTTTCCAATTTTCCCAGCAACTAGTCCATCATAGGAGTGGACAACAGCTGTTAAGGGATCCATGTGCTCCTTTGCTACCTCCACTATCACATTCTCGAGATTCTCGATCTTCAGTTTTGTAGCATTGGTTTCCTTTCTATGTATTAGGTACCAGACGAGCCTGAGGTGTCAGATCCTGAAGAAGTGGTTTGAGATGAACCAGCTGAGCTCGACACAAATGTCATCTGAAGTGGTGCTCCAAATGTTTTGGTTTGTGGAGTTGAGTTGTACAGTGTCGGATTCTGATCATATAAAGACGTTTGGGCCTTGTACTTCATCCTAAACTCCATCACTCTCAGCTTTAGAATGAAGTCATTGATGTCTAACTTTGCTAGCATATCATTCTGTTTGAGGTTGGAGACAAAGGAAACCCACTTCTGTGGCAACCCATCTGCGTAGTTTGAAACTTGACTTCCATAGATGTGGTAACTCCATGAGTGTGCAGCTCACTCATTAAATGGTAGAACCGATCAATGACATCATCCAGACTCTCCTTTCCCATTGATGAGAAGTTGTCAAACTCATTCTTCAACGGTTTAGCATTTAGAGCTTTTAACGATGCATTTCCGTCATACCTCTTTTCCAATGCATCCCACAGCTTCTTAGCTTGCTTGTTCTCAGAAAATTGATGGAAGATGTCCTTAGGAATTGACTGAGTTAGCAAGGCATAAACTTTCTTCTCAACATTGTAGTTTACCTTTTGTCCATTAGTCATGCCTCCTAATGTAAGTTTGACACCATCTGCACCTACTGGCATGCTATACCCTGCCTCTATTGACTCCCACAGATTCGGATCTACGCCATTCAAGTAGACTCGAATCTTTGCTTCCACTATGGGTAATCATCTAACGTGATTAGCTTAGGGGGTTTGTTATGATTCCCCACTTCATTTTCCAGAAGCAATAGATTCTGGATCCTTGAGTCTCTCCTTACGGTGAACGCTAAATATTGATTCTCCATTACTATCAACTATAAACTTTGGAACAAACTGTTTTCCTTATGCGAATAAAGGTGTGTGATTGGACAGCTCGTGCGATTAAAAAATGCGAATGGCTCAAACATGCGAATGAATCAATCGTGCGTATGGACCTGGTCGAATCAACACTACAAATAGACAGTTCAGTCGTATGAATGGATGTACGAATGAGTCCAATCGTGCGAATGAGGGATGCAGATGAATTCAGTCGTGCGATTGAGCCAATCGTGCGACTGAAGCTGCTGGATTTTGAGAATTCAAAGGTTTATGGTATTTTGGATGCAAAAACACGAATTTCTCACTAACCCTAATTGTCGTATGCCGGAAAACGTTAACTTTATGAACTGGAGACGTCTAAAACACTGTTTAACACAAAAAGATTGTGTTTTTTAGAGAAAACGATTGAATCACGTGTAAATCAAGAGCCAAAGCTCTGATACCACTTGTTAGGATCTTGTATTGGACGAAATACTAACTCATAAACGTGTATACCAACTCAAATAGTGCGGAATCCTATTTGATTGGCGATCCAATCAGTGAGAACGCACGTAGAATCAATTGTAGATAGAATCTAAACGTTAAGAATGATTGGTTATCAATCTAGTGCAATCTATGAACTTGGAACAGGTTCTAGGAAGTCTCTGGATGGCTAGGGTATGAATTAGTACGTAAGTATTCGAAGTGTTTCATTTTTCCACGATTTAAGTGGTATTTATAGGTTAGGGTTTCTCATTCGTGCGACTGAACCATTAGAATAGTTCAGTAGTGCGATTGAGTCATACAGTTGATCCATTCGCATGACTGAGTGTTTAGTCGTGCGACAGTGTCAATCTCATGTTACAATCATGCGACTGATCCAGTCTCCTGGTTCAGTCATGCGACTGGTTCATTAGCATGAAGTTGATCATGCGTATGGTCCATTAGCATGGGCCATTCGCATAAGAACTCCATATGACTAAGTTTGAATATATTTCTCAATCATTACATTACTAAGATTAATTCAAATAACCACAAACCTATATAATTAGTTCAATATGCGTTAATAAATAATAAACATTCATACACTGAAACATTATACATTAAGCTCATTCATCACATAATCTGTTTTATTCAACTCATATATTTCATTTACATTGAGGACATGACAGACATATTACATTAAGATCATAAACTAGGTACATATGCATCTACAAACTCCCCATTGGACCTTTTTTCTATCATTTTCTGGCATCCTTCATTAGCTCGTCAAACTTCTTATGCCTCTCCTCAATTGTGACTCCTGTGTGTATCTCAAAAGCAAAGCAGAGTCTTATCACATTCTAATATTGGAGGGCTGGCACAATATCCTATGGATCATAGAATAATGGCCACCTGTATTAAGTATCAACATCATTAGCTGACAGTTAGGTTAACCACATTGGGTCAAATACCCTGATGGTCTCCATTTGGCTCTCTTTCTGTAATACTATGACCGCTTCTCCTGTTCGCAAGTCATAATACCACCACTTGAAGTGGGGAGTGAAGTCCTATGGCATTTCCCTCATAGGGATCTTTGACATAGTACGAGGTGGACTCCACTTCAACACCACTTTGGGTTTCCCAATCCTTGGGTCCACCTCCGACCTCCGAATGTACCTCGTAGGTTGCTGAGGCTTGAAGTTAACCCATCGAGTGTGGTATTCTCTCTTTAATGCAGCTTCAAACCAGCCGGACATCTTCCTGGGATTAGCATAGAGCAGGTTCAAGCATGCCAACTGGTTGAGCTCAAAACTAGGGAGAGTCTTCAGATCATGTGGAAATCTAAAGTACTCGATTCCCTTCTCCCGCTTCACAGCATATACATTTAGATCCTCCAAGTATGCCCATGCTATAATCTTGCCAGACACCTTCATATGCTTCTTTACTCTGTAGATCTTGGTGTAGGCACTTGGTTTCAGCGTTGTGCGCTGGGCACGGATTTTGCAAAACAAGCCGCCCATTCAGCGTTTTTGGTATCAACATCAGCGTCCGAGGCTTGGGCTTGGCTTTCAGATTTCTCGGTCTCCCTTTTCATCGTATCCAATTTAGCATATAAACCACTGTCGAGTTTGTCACCAAAACCGGGAACCACATTTCCCTCTTCATCAGTATATTCAGGATAGTGCTATGTTCTGACGTCTTTAATCTCTATTTCATCAACATCGTGGAGCTCGTCATCACTAGCAACATAGACGGTAGGCGCATCTTTGACCAATTCATCCGGATTCAACCAGAATATTTCTGCCAGTTGCTCATCAGTGAGGTCATGGATGATTTCTCCTTCTTCGGGAGCATAGCTCACTGACCTCCTGACTATCCCTTGAAGATCAATAATCATAGTGAACTGAGTCTTGATCTGCTGCAGGGGAGCAACATCATATTCATCTCTTTGAAAGTTTGGATCTGCTTGATTTAAAACATATAATACAACATTCATCAGTAAATAATCAAGACAATAAACATTAAATATATACATAAACATTCACGCACATAAGTTTATTACAATATTCAAGTACACATGATTTAAATAACATAAACATCTATGCATTACATTTGTCCTGAATCATGTGGTCCTCTATTGTCGGGGCTGATGTCGAGGCACCCTGATCTTGATTCCTTTTGGTCCGCCTCTCATTAGCTTCTTTGGCACCGCAAGCAGATGGATCTCCATCTTCTTCATTGTCTCCTCCATCCACATCATTCCCTCCATCTTTATCATCACCTTCATCATCACCATCATCATCATCATCACTATCATCATCATCTCTATCATCACCATCTCCCTCTCGGATCTTCAGAGGCTCATCCTTTGTGCCCTTAAGTTTGAGCAGGATGGTCCTCTTGGCATCCTCCAACTCCTCAATATTCATAGAAGATAATACATTCTGCTCCTTGAGTTGGGTAATCTCTTGACTCTGAGCAGCCATTTGTTGAGCCTGCTCCTTAATCTGTTGTGCCTGCTAAGAGATTTGCAGTGATTGTGCAGCAGTAAGCTCCACTAACTGTCTGAGTTGTGCAGTCTTCTCGTCATCGGTGGCTAACAGCTTCAGCACCATACGGTTTAGTGCTGAAAGCTATTCCTCTACCCCACTGGGAGGTAGAGATGATCCAGAATAGAAAGATGGGTGATAAGATGGTCCTTCCTGGTGGCTAGTGGTGGTGGTGGTGGCAGTGGTGAATATTGGTGGTGGTATATGTGTGGGTGGTGATGGGTGAGTTGTAATGGTGGTGGATATGATGTGGGTAAGTGGTGGAGTGGGTGTGGTAGTGGTGTGTGAGGTGGTAGTAGTGGTGGTAGGTGGAATGGTAGCAGTGGTGGTGATAGTGGTGGAAGTAGTAGCTGAGGTAGTGGCTATGGTGGTAGCTGAGGTCAGGGTGAACTTCAGTCTCTTCCCCTTCTTGCCATAAGGGTGAGCCATTCTCTTCTTCCTTGTGCCTTTAGGCACTATGGCCCCCCCTTGGCTGTAAGGAGGGTCCGGGGTATATGAGGGATCTGATTCAGCAGTAGTAGCATCCCCGAACTCCCCTTTGCATCCACCAACCGCCCTTAAACCTCTCTTTGTGGCAACCACCCTAATACCCACAGTCCGGGTCAGAGCCTCTTCATCACTCTCCTCCTTGTTTGGATCGTGTACTAGACGATGTACTAACTGATAAACGTGTATACCAAATCAAATAGTGCGGAATCCTATTTGATTGGCGATCCAATCAGTGACAATGCACGTATTAACAATTTTGGATTGAATCTAAATGTTAAGAACGATTGGTAATCGATCTAGTGTGATCTATGATTTGGAACAGGTTCTTAGAGGTCTCTGGAGGACTAGGGTATGTATGTATTCGAAGTGTTATGTTTTTCCACGATTTAAGTTGTATTTATAGGTTATGGTTTCTCATTCGGGCGACTGAACCATTAGCATGGTTCAGTCGTGCGATTGAGCCATGCGGTTGATCTATTCATAAAACTGAGTGTTCAGTCGTGCGACTGAGCCAATCTCATGTGATAATCATGCGACTGATCCAGTCTCCTGGTTCGATCGTGAAACTGAGTCATTCAAATGAAGTTATTCATGCGTACGTATGGTCCATTAGCATGGGCCATTCGCATGAGAACTTCATAAATCTAAGTTTGAATATATTTATTAGTCCTTACATTACTAAGATCAATTCAAACAACCACAAACCTATATAATTAGTTCAATAAGCGTTAATCTACTAATCATTGAAATAATAAACATTATAAGCACAACCACACATTGTATTTCATTAAGTACCCATTCAATTACATATGTGTAAGACACTAAAGACATATTACATTAAGCTGATAAACTAGGTACACATGTATCTACAAACTCCCCCTTCGACCTAGTTTAATCTATTGTCTTACATTCTTCATAAGCAACTCGTATTTCTTATACTTCTCCTCTCTTGTAACTCCTGCATGTATTTCAAATGCAAAGCAGAGTCTGATCACGTTTTGGAATTAGAGGCTTGTACAATATCTTGCGCGTCATAGAACAGTGACCACTTGTATAAGGTGTAAACATCTTCAGCTGAAAAGTTAGTAAGCCACATGGGGTCAAATACCCTGATAGTTTCCATATTCCATTTCTGTTCTGCACTATGACCGCCTCACCTATTCTCCAATCGTAGTACCACCACTTGAAGTGTGGAGTGAAGTCCTGTGGCATTTCCCGTAGAGGGATTCTAGACATCGTGCGCGGAGGATTCCACTTCAGCACTACTTTTGGCTTTCCAGTAATGGCATCAACTTCAGATCTTCTGATATACCTCGTTGGTTGTTGAGGTTTGAAGTTGACCCACCTGGTGTGGTACTCTCTCTTTAAAGTAGCTTCAAACCAGCCTGACATCTTACGAGGGTCAGCGTATAGCAACTTCAACTTTGCTAGCTGGTTAAGCTCAAAACCCGGAAGAGTCTTCAGATCGTGTGGGAATCTGAAGTACTCGATCCCTTTCTCTCTTTTAACAGCATAAACTTTAATATCTTCAAAATAGGCCCACGTTATAATTTTTCCTGACACCTTGTGATGCTTCTTCACTTTATAAAGTTTGGTGTAGACAGTTGACTTTGGAGCACTGTGCTGGGCACTGAGTTCTGCAAAACATTGCCCATTCAGCCTTTCTGATGTTGACATCGGCGTTTGAGGCTTGGGCTTTCTCTTTGTCCTTCTCTGACTCCTGCTCCATTTTATCCAGAGTTTCGAATGTATCACTGACCAGGGTGTCTCCTAGATTGGGAACTACATTTCCTTCATTGTCGGTATACTCTGGATAATGTTGGGCCGTGACATCCTCAATCTCTATCTCGTATATGTCATTTAGCTCATCGTCACTTTCCACATTTACTGTCGGAGCATCCTTCACGATCTTGTCAGGATTGAGTCAGAAAATTTCGGCCAATTGCTCATCAGTGAGATCATAAATTATTTCTCCTTCTTCAGGAGTGTAACTACAGATCTCCTGACTATCCCTTGCAGATCAAGAATCATTATGAGTTAAGTCTTGATCTGCTGAAGGGGAGAAATGTCGTATTCATCTCTTTGAAAATTTGGATCTGCTGGATTTAAAACATGTAACACATCAACCATTAGTCAATAATCAAAACAGAAACACATTAACAAAATATAAACATTATGTACATTAGTTTGATACAATATTCAAATACACATGATTTTAAATGACATAAACAACTATGCATTACTCTTGTCTTGAATCATGTGTTCCTCTGTTGACGGGGCTGAAGACAACAGCTGAAGACGACAGCTGAAGACGACAGCTGAAGGCAACAGCTGAAGACAACAACTGAGGACATCAGTTGAAGGCAACAGCTGAAGGCAACAGCTGAAGACAACAGCTGAGGACAACAGCTGAAGACATCAGCTGAAGACAACAGCTGAAGGCAACAGCTGAAGACAACAACTGAAGACAACAGCTGAAGACAACAGCTGAAAGAAACAGCTGAAGGCAACAGCTGAAGACAACAGATGAGGACAACAGCTGAAGACATCAGCTGAAGACAACAGTTGAAGGCAGCAGCTGAAGACAACAGCTGAAGACATCATCTGAAGACAACAGCTGAAGACAACAGCTGAAGGCAACAGCTGAAGACAACAGCTGAGGACATCAGCTGAAGGCAATAGCTGAGGACAACAGCTGAAGGCAACAGCTGAAGACAACAGCTGAAGACAACAGCTGAAGACAACAGCTGAGGACAACAGCTGAAGACAACAGCTGAAGGCAACAGCTGAAGGCAACAGCTGAAGACAACAGTTGAAGACGGCTGAAGACAACAGCTGAAGACAGCTGAAGACAACAGCTGAAGACAACAGCTAAAGACAACAGCTGAAGACAACAGTTGAAGGTAACAGCTGAAGACAACAGCTGAAGACAACAGCTGAGGACAACAGCTGAAGACAACAGCTGAAGGGAACAGCTGAAGACAACAGCTAAAGACAACAACTGAAGGAAACAGCTGAAGACAACAGCTGAAGACAGCAGCTGAGCACAACAGCTGAAGACGACAGCTGAAGACGACAGCTGAAGACAACAGCTGAAGACGACAGCTGAAGACAACAACTGATATTCCCAACACTTAGAATTTATTGCAGAATTTTCGTGGGAGTCTGTGCAGTTAGGTTTTTGACTATTATTGACTAGGGTTTAATAAATTCTCATTTTTGCATGATTATGCATGCTTGCTTCTACGACCCTTACCATTATTATTGTCATTATTATTATGATTGTTATTATTATT
>BJCM01103586.1:0-16369 GCA_018326385.1 Flaveria bidentis | reverse complement strand
ACGTAAAGCCACGGGAAAGATAAACATACGTCATAATAAGGAACATAAACATATCATACAGTCATCATCATGCAGGGCATCATACATACATCACATACATCATGTATAACCATACAATCATCATACATCATCATTATGTATATGCATCAATCACACATCATTACATGCCCAACATACCATCTATGACCCTAAAAGTCAACTTACATAACCCTCGGGAATCTCCTAGGTCAAAGCCTACATTACCCCCTTTTTTCTCCAAAAAGTCAGAATTTTACTAAGTGTTCATCCACATTAACCTTATTTCTCATCTGCATTGACCTTATTGTTCATCTGCATTGACCTTATTATTCATCCGCATTGAATTTATTATTCATCCGCATTGACCTTATTTTTCATCCGCATTGACCTTATTGTTCAACCGCATTGAACTTATTGTTCATCCGTATTTCCATACTTAGTCAATGCTCATCCGCATTGACTTCACCCACATTGACCTTATTGTTCATTCGTATTGAACTTATTGTTCATCCACATTTCCATACTTAGTCAATGCTCATCCGCATTGACTTCATCCGCATTGACTTACTTCATCCATATTTCCATACTTAGTCAATGCTTATCCGCATTGACTTTCAACACTTATGCAGATCCTAAAACTTAACATACGAGCCTTAAACATCAGATTTCAATTTCACATACCATTCATCATGTTCTAAGCTTAAGTCACACATCCTAAGTCTTGGAAACATCATCATACCTCAATAAACATAAACATGATCACTCATCATAACATAACATCATCATAAACACATTCAAACATACGGTTCCGAAACCCAGTTTAATGAAAACATACATTTATGCAATTCTAGCCCTAAAATTTGTTAAAACAGATAAAAGAAGGGTCCTAGAACTCACATTTGCTGCTCTTGAGAATGGATTCTTCCAAACTCGTTTGCAAATTGAATTCAATCGCCTAGAAACCCACTAAAAACATACCCGAACACATACACACACATATAAGCATAGACCCGAGGACATAACCGGTTAAGAACACCATAAAAACATAAATCCTTACCTTGAATTCGAATTTCTTCTTGTTCTTCCTTCAAAACCGAGAGTATTTTTGCTCTCTTCCTTTCTCTCTCTAAAAATCCGAAAGTTTTGTGTGTAGATAGGGTGATGGGCGGCCATGCCACTTTTTACACCCACTTTTCAAACATTTTGTCCTATTGGACAGTTTTTACCCCTAGACTTGGGTTTTATTTCCTTTTCTTCTCTTCTTTTACTTTATTCTGTTTTCTTGACTTTAAAATAATCGGGTGTTACAAGGGACGTGCTTAAACACTCTAGAAAGCCTATAAATAGGACTTCATTTGCAAATTGATTAGCAGTTTTTAGGAGGTGAAGTGTTGGTGTTCCCTCTCAGGAACCCAACCTTTGGAGGTCCTTAGAAGGTTTTGGAGGTTCATTCAACACCTAGAAGAAGCTTGGGATTGTTTAACATCATCCAGAATGGATCACCGGTTCGATTATTCTAATTTACTGATGATTTCATTACTATCTTTTATCTTTGTTTTATGTTCAAGCTCCATATGAGCTAAACTTCATGTATTATCCTAATTTAATGAAACTTATGTAATTTATGATGAACTAATGGTGTGATTTATATTATGTTAATGTTATGGTGGTCTTGGGAAAACTTTTGATGGGTAGTATCTATGGCTAATGAACGAGAAGTTATAACTTTATGATTTGTGATTGTGAGTGTCATACACGGTTGAAAAACGTATGATCAACTTTCATTCGTGAAACCGGTCTTCATAATGAATCCATGGCTAATGAACTAGAAATGGTTATTAGAAATCATATCGCCTTAACTTTCTGATCATTTGCGGGTTCCCTTCTATTAGTCTGAGAAATCTACAGTAATTGTTACGATTTTCTAAAATTAATGGTATGTTAGGAAGGAACCAGATCAACTCTTTTTTTAACATTAAGTTATGTTTTCAGAAATTGTATGTCAAAAAGGTCACAAAAGATTTACCTACATTACTAGGGCTTTGATCTAAGCAGCAAACTCAGCCTAACGTGATCCTAGTCAATACGGAGTGAATAGATGAGAAATCACACCAGCTCACCTTTATAAACATTAACATAATTACATTAATCAATATCTTTAATCAAACCACCAATTCATCACAGTTACATAAGTGTAATCTAAATTAGGACAACAACCTTACTTTACTGAAAAAATCACCAAAAGTATCAACCTATCTTTATCTATTTTTATTTATCGTTATTATGTTTAACTTATCATTTTCTAAAACATAAAACTAATAGTCAATTATGAGGGTTGTTGAGTAGGCTTAGTGTGTCCACGGATTGCTACTCGGTTCTTACCAACACTATATTAACATACGATAGGTACACTTGCCTTTTGTGTGTTTGTTTTAGTATTAGTAATAGCCAATTAAAACTTAATATGTGTGAAGAATCTTTGTCAAAATATATATATTATCCGCACCCATCAAAGTAGCACGAATTATGCTGATTGAGTCAAAGCTTCCAATCACTTTGTTGGCAGAAGTAGAGAACTATGCATCTTATATATTGAACATGGTTCTTATTGTGAAAGACAAGATGAAGACTCCTTATGAGCTTCTTTGTAAAAAGAAACCCTTGATTAACTTTTTTCGTCCATTTGGTTGCTTATGTACTTTGCTTAATACTCAAGTGTAGAAGTCAAAGTTTGGTGCAATATCTACTTAATGTTTCTTTGTTGGCTATTCTACCTCACAAAAGGCGTACCTAGTATACAATAAAAGAACGTGTATTATGCAGGAATCCTTTTATGTTGATTGGTAGGAGTTTAATTCACCAAACATGGGGTCAGACCCAAAATGGTTTTATGACTCCATCACTATCTTCAAATCATTCAATCTTATAGTATTTGAATATGATGTCATTCCTCAAACCAATGTGCTAATCATTCCTCCACCTGAACCTCTTCCACAACCTCCAATTGACCCTCCATCTCCTCCTCCATTTAGTGTTCCACCTACACCTCCACCACAAGCACTTCCTCCATCACAACCAATTTTCCCTTCACAACCATCATAAACTGCATCTTCATCTTAATCAAATCCATTAACCCTTAATACCAACTTTAAAATCTTAAGAGATCACCCCCACATGATTACATAATTGGTTCTATTATAGATGGTGTAAGGACTAGGACTCAATCTGGATTGATAAATGAATGTCTCTATACATGTTTCTTATCTCAAATTGTTCCTAAAAATATCTTTGCAACACTTCAAGACCCAAGTTGGGTTGATTATGTAGTTGGAGCTTCAATAGTTCAAGAAGTTGTAAGTTGGGAGTTAATTGATCTTCCTCCAAACAAATATCTCATCGGTATCAAATGGTTGTTCAGGAACAAGCCAGATGATCTAAGAGTGGTAGTAAGAAACAAGGTTAGGCTGGTTGTTTAGGGATTTGCTCAGGAGGAGGGGATTGACTACACTGAAGTGTTTGCTCCAGTTACTTGCATTGAAATTATCAGAATTTTTCTTGCTCACGTTGCTCACAAGAACTTCAAAGTTTTTTGGATGGACATGAAGTGTGCATTTCTATATAGGAACATTGATGAAGAGATTTATGTTTGTTTAGATTTCTAAAGAAAGTATATAAACTTGATAAATCCTTATATGAATTGCATTAAGCTCCTCATATCTGGTATGAAACACTGACATAGTATCTCCTTAGCAAGGGTTTCTCTCGGAACTATAGATATGACATTATTCAAGAAGGAGGTTGGTGGTTAGATGTTGATTGTTCAAGTGATGATATTATTTTTGGGTCTACAAACGAGAAACTATGTAGAGAATTTGAAGAAGTGATGAAGGATCGCTTCAAAGTGAGCATGATATGGGAGATGTGCTTTTTCTTAGTATTGCAGGTTGAACAAAAGTCTGATGGTATTCTTATTCATCAAGAAAACTACATTCACGATATTCTCAAGAAGTTCAAGATGGATGATGTTTCTCTAGAACTTACTCTATTCACTTCTCAAACCTGCTTAATTTCAGGTGATAATGGGAAATCCGTGGATATTCATCGCTATCATTCCATAATCGGATCTCTCATGTATCTCACGGCTAGCCATTCAGATATCATTCAAGCCAACCCAAAAGAATCACATGAAAAAGTTGTTAAAAACGACTTTCGTTACTTAAAGGGTTCTTCTCGTTTGGGTCTTTGGTATCCAAAAGGAGACAACTTTGATTTACATGCTTGTTCTGGCAATGATCATGGTGATTGTAGAATCAACAGGAAATCCGTCACTGGCGAATGTCAATATCTCAAGGATTGTCTTGTTTCATGGCAAAGCAAGAAGCAAACAACAGTATCTCTATCTATAGGAGAGGCTGAATATGTTGCTGCATTAAGGTGCTACTTCCAAGTACTTTGGATACAACATCATATGATGAATTACGGAACCAATTTTCTTCATTCACCACTCTTTTGTAATAATGAAGCTGCTATTATAATCACCGAAAATCTAATTCATCATACTCGTACCAAGCACATTGAAACAATGATTCATGCAATCTAGGATGCTCAGGAAAAGAGTTTCATTGATATTATTCCAATTGACACAACGAATCAAAGCTCATATATTTTCACTAAAATATTTGATAAACCTAGTTTTTTATGAATTGATCTTAATATTGGGTTTAATAGTTTTTTGAAAAATCTTTTCATAACAAATTGTGTAAAACCTGTAAATAACTTTTTTGTTCATTTTCTATTTTTAATAAATAGTCTTTCACTTTTTTAATCTTTAACATAACATGAAAAACAGAAATTTCTTTTACATGACAGTTAAAAAGAAATTTCAAGGGAGAATAAAGATTAAACTCTTAAGTTTTATAATTTTGTCTTTTCAAGAACCCCAAAAAAAGAGGTTTGAAGGAGGTCAACAGTAGTCTTATGTTAGGATATGCATTGTAGGCTCAACTCGAAAATGAAGTAAAAGGTGATTGTGTAGCTAAACTAAAGTTTTAGAAAAGTCGATGATAAGAATTATCCTCTTGATATTTTGGCCTGCACAAAGTTACAAGTACTTGTCAAAAACGGGTTGAGAGTTTCAAATATCTACTTTGATATTTCCAAAAAAAATTCCAAATCCCCTTTATCCCCAAGTCCGGAATGATGCTTCTAGTTAGCACAATAAGTGCTTCTAGTCTATCTCTTTAGAAAAGTATCTGGATTGAAGCTTCTCGTTAGCTCTTCAGAAATATATCTTGTGTTTATCTCCTCTGCTATGTGTGAACATTGACTTGGAGTGATGATCTTTTGTATTATACGTGAGTATAAACCTGAAACTCTCCTTAGCAAGTTTAGATGATCATCTACTCTGTTATACGTAAGTATAGAACTAGAACTCTTATCACCGGTTCCTCAAAATAAAGGCACAATGATCTTTACGTTGTTGAAATCTCAAAAGAAAATAAGAGAACCGAATAACACTCATCTATCAAGACTTAAATCGGCTGGTGTTAGGGTTTTAAATTAGGATGGCACCATATCATATCTTAATAATAAAACAAGATGGGCCGATGTGGGCTGTGGTTGGGCCAAGATCAAAATGGACATGAAGCAGAAAAACAGACAAAAGAAGGAAGAAAATGGGGAAGAAGAGGAAGAGGGAGACGGAGAAACGGAGCATCCATCCCCGAAACAAATACTCCGATAACCCACCCGACTTCGGTGTTTTATCGTCTCTTTATCCTTCGTTTCAATCCTACGTTTTCTACTCTCGTCAAGGCAGACCCAAGATCGATTGGAAAGACTTCAATGCCACTCGTGAGCTCACTAGGGTTTTGCTTCTGCATGATCACTCCCTCAATTGGTATCTTCTACCGCCCCCATTTGAATTACAATTGTCGATTACATGCTTATGGACGTCTTTTTCGATTAAAATGATCGGCATTTAACGAATTTGATATATAACATGGGTTTTACAAATTAGCAGTAATTTGGTATGCAACTCATATGCTCCTTCTTAGTAATGAATTTGAAGTCTGGGAATTTAAGGTTTTTAATTATACCATCAATTTTTCGTCAATGGTTATACAATTTGGGCTCAAAATAATGTGAATTAAACATAATTTTTTTCTAAAAATATTGGCAACTAAGTCTGTTTTTGTAACAAATAGCTGAAATAGAAGCATGCTGTATGATTTGTTCAAAAGTGATGGTGATTATGCTTGGAAGAATCATAGGTTTTACCTCCAAAGTAGAAACATAAAGATAGGAGGGAGTGTGAAATGTATAAGGTTTGAGCTGTCATCCTTTGTTTGTGACTCGATTAGTAGTTGAATTTCTCTATTGGGATTGAGAAAAAAATAGTTTTACTTTCAGTTTAGGGAATGTTCCTGTGTTCATTAGAAGTGATTTGTATACTTTTAGGTAATCATGCTGTTACTTGCTTCCTTGATGACTTATACATAATTCACTTTGACAGGTTGCTTGAAGCTTTCAAAGGGTTTAACTTTTAAAAGCTAAAGTTACTATTTGTGCATTTTCTGTGTCGGATACAATTGCGTTCATTCTAAATTTTCAATTACAAGTTTTGTTCTTCAACTATTTCTTGAACCACATCTTTCAACTTTAGACTCAGTGAGAATGAATTATCATTCTTGTGCAACAACCCTTCTTAGTTTGTGCAATCTGGAAGATGAATACACCATTATTTGTTAGAAGTATAACAAAATGAAACCGGTTAAATCTATAGTTTTATCATTCTGTTAGATACCTGTTATGGTGCGGGTCGCATGCGAACTTCCCCTTTCATCAGCTTTATTTTGCGGCATTTATATGAACCTGTATACTTTTCTGTGTTGGCCAAATTAAGTTCCTGAACAAACCATGTTGTTCATCATTAGGTGGATTCCCGATGGACAGTTGTGCCCCACGGTACCCAATAGATCTAATTATATTCATTGGATTGAAGACCTTTTATCGTCTGACATCATCCCCAATTATCATAAAGACAACAATATTATAAAAGGATTGGATATTGGCACTGGGGCCAATTGCATTTATCCTCTACTTGGTGCATCCCTTCTTGGTTGGAGTTTTGTTGGAACAGGTACTGACCCTTTCAGTTCTTGTAAATAATAAATGTAATATTTTCCCTGATTTGTACAGTCAGAATTCCGGTTTGTTGCACAAACTCTAATAAGCTATTGTTGTTGCTTAATTAATAACAGATGTGACAGATGTAGCACTAGAATGGGCTGAGAGAAATGTTAAGAATAACCCACAAATTTCCGAACTAATTGAGATTCGAAAGGTTGACTTTCAGGAAGAGTCGACTGATCAAAACAACAACAATGGTGAATGCTACAACGGCCCACCTATACTTCTTGGTGTGGTCAAAGCCGATGAGAAGTTTGACTTTTGTATGTGCAATCCTCCTTTTTTTGAGTCAATGGATGAAGCGGGCCTTAATCCAAACACATCTTGTGGTGGGACTCCAGCTGAGATGGTCTGCCCTGGTGGAGAACAAGCTTTTATCACTAGAATGATTCAAGATAGTGTTCAACTTAAACAATCTTTCAGGTCTGCCCATATAGATTAATACTTCTAATTTTTAGTTTGTTGTGAAATTATTTTATATTTTTATATAATATTTTTGTGTTTGTTACAGGTGGTACACGTCAATGGTTGGGAAAAAATCAAATTTAAAAAATTTGATATCAAAACTTCGTGAGGTGGGAGTTACTGTAGTTAAAACTACTGAATTTGTTCAAGGTCAAACAAGTAGGTGGGGACTTGCTTGGTCTTTTATTCCTCCAACCAAAAAGATAATATCTTCTCATGTCGCCACAAAAAACGTCCTCACTTTCATGCTTGAGGTCAGTATATATTTCAATAAATTAATGATCACTATATGTTAATTAACGTTTTTATATCTTGATATGTTCATGTTCTAAATATGCGTATATAGAGTGAGAGTCTAATCAAATTGGTCTCTAAATGCTTATACTAGAATCTGCAGTGAAAACATGTAATAATTAACAGTTATATGGTTATTGAATAATAATGTGATCAAAGGTGTTAGGTTATCACACACGCGCACAACACACACACATGATAACTAAAAGAAAACTATACATGAGACCTAATAGTGGTTCGGCCGGTATGACCTACGTCTACTTGCTGCAAATAGGATTATATATTATTTTTGTGCTCCAAGGATATACAAATGCCTACCATCTATTTGTAATATTAGATTAGGGTTTATAGCTTTGCAAACAAGAAAGGCCAGTAGAATTAGGACCGGTTGCCCCCTTTCTTTTTGGCCGAAAGCCTCTACAATGTTACATTAAGAATGCATATTAAAGTATTTGATAAGTAAATTATATTTTGTATAATTATGCACTCATCAGTCATCACAAATATTAAAACATTATCAGCTGATGCTATCAAATATTAATGCAGCATGCAACATGTAAATGCATATATTGTCGCTATATACAATCAGCATACGGTTTCCTATCTATTAAACAAACTGATCTGTAAATTATAATCTGACAAGAATTTACATTCTGAATATAATAAAAAAAACGCTTTTGTGCTTCAGGGAATCCATAGGCACTTCAGTGCGTTTCATGTTCTCCAATCAGTTGAATCCTTCTTCAAAGAGAGTGGTGCATCCTGTAAATTAAATGCTGCCTCATTTTATATTGATGTAATCTCAAATGATTTGCATTTTCGCGTAACGGTACATATTTTATACTGATGTGATCTCAAATGTATTGTTGCTTGTTGCAAGACATTCGTGTTTATATTTTTCTTCCCTTTTCTGTAGGTCTTTGAGCAGATTCCGGGCACTCTTTTAGTTAGAGGATCTTTGAAACCTGGAGAAACCATTGTGCCAGGTTTTTTTTGTTCTTGAATTATTTTATATTTAGATGCTTCAACTAATATGAGCAACAACCCAAATCTGCATGCCTAAAAACAGAATGTTTTTGTTTGAGTATTAAGTAATCTATCTGTACAAAAATGTAATTCAATAGTTTGACTAATGTGCAAGTATTAAAAAGTAAGATATGTAATACATTTGAAGTTTGTAATGAGATTGAATTAAAAAAAATGTTATCATGACAACTTCAGTTAATAAACATCATTATTGAAACCTTTTTTTTTCTCTTTTTGTTTGCAGGGTTACTCTCGTCAATATTCCTGCAGTTGGAGGAAGCTTTGAGAAAAGAATTTTGCCCAGAAAAAGTTTCCACACATTTCACAGATTCGAATCATTCGTAGATACAAAACTTGCTTCTTCTTCACCATTTTTCTATATACCAGTGATTACTCTTGATGGATTTATGCATCAGACAGAAAACTTCTCATACTTCTGGTTCTATATTAGGTTATCTAACAATAGGTGACAAATCGGGTAATGGGTCAAAACGGATGAGTAATTGTAGACAGGTTGAAATGGGTTAAGTTGACCCGTGAACTCTTTTGTATTTTTTTTCTAATTATATAAACAAAGCCTATGTTATAATTAATAAAACCTAAATTTATGCAAAAACAAACATTTTTTGGAAGTTCTGTATCAATAAAAGCATCAACAAGATACTCAATTATAAAGTCACTGTAATGGTTCTGGGATTGCTTCTCTTTCAACGGAAGTTTTTTTTCATGACTAAATATCTCTCCAGCCGGTTGGTTGGAGTTGGATTGCATCGACAAAGTATCGCAATCGGCTAACACAATTCTGTAAAGAAACATTGTACACAAACAATCTTTAATACCCAATGGTGGCAAAACAAATCCATGGTATTCATTTTGGGTCCTAATGTCCTTATGAGCAATTTTAAAAAGGAAATGGTTCAGGATGGTCTTTGCAAAAATTGTTAAAAGTGTCAGGATGGGATGTTCATTTTTATATCTATATATAGAATGTGGTTCAAGATGGGTGAAATTAACAAAAACGGGTCACCCTCAAAGTCAAAACCATTGGACCATTAAACTGTTCTTGAGTGCTTTGAATGATCTTGAAAGTTGAAAGCTTCGAACGACTTCCGGCAAGAACCAAAGATCTCCGACCTATTTCCATCACATTGATGAAAGCTTCGAGTCGTTTCACACCCAACTAGCTAACCAGCTAGATTACAGTCTTGTGGTGGCATAATTGTGGGTTCCGGTCCATACGACCTTGTTTGTTTGTACTTTGTCAGGATAGAACCTGAACTCAAGAGCTCACATATTTGGATGGAGAAAATTCTACTTACTAAAATTTAATCATTGGAGTGGGAATTGCTCACTCCCTCACCAGCGCCTCCATCATCTTGTCGCCACCATTACCCATGACATCGTCAATGCCGGTCAGTGTTGCAACTCCTTTGATAGTACTATTGGTGCCACTACCCCCAACACCAATGCACAATCAAGATTCTTGTCGCCATTGCAACAACGATAGTGACCTCTACACCATCACCACCACCACCACCACCATCGTCGTCGCTCTTGTCTTTGTTGTTGCAATTGTCGTTTTTATCATCTCCCCCACCACCTCACAAACCGCCACTGCCCTGCTTTCGTTTCCCTGTGGCACTACTGTCTCCTTTTAGTGGTTCAAGACACCATTGCAAGCCCTACCTGGTGAAGTCGAGGATTATTTGAGTTATTTATTATTATTTGAGTTGTCAATTGGTTTAGATACAGTGTTCAAATCAAATACTAAATACTATGTGAAGCCTGGTCATGGTTTTCCAAAATTTTTCAAGACATTAGAAATTTACTTAACCTTAGCATTTTATCGGTTAAGCATCTTGGTAAACATATTATCAACTCTTCAAAGTGTCGCAAGAAAGAAGCTATTCGGATAGTAAGTCTTCAAAATGATGTTGTCCACGTTTTATTATGTTGTTCGTTAGACTTTGTGCTGACCTTTGTTATTAGAGTTGTACATCACAACTCCATTTTGTCGTCGTATCCATTAACCAGATGCGACCGTATTTGGGAAACAATGAAGAGGATAGAATATGTAGACAATACAGTTTGAGTTATTTATTAGTTTGTGATCTTTGAATTTGTACTCTTATAACACTTTTTTAGGTTTATTTAATAATAAACTCTAACATCTGGTAACCTTATTGCCTGTCTTTAGTTGGGTCACTCGTCATCCCGTTTTCAGATGATATGTTACATATGATGTTTGGCGTATGGATATCATTTGTTATAAAATAGGGGAAACGTCTCTAGACGCAACCCATGCGTTAACTTGAATGTTAATAATTTGTTGCAAGTAAACTTAAACCCTCAAAGATCAATCTTCACTTATTAAATAAAACTACACTCATTCTTCATATCTTTAAAGAATGCAAAAAATAAACATTACCTTCTTCAAGCATCAAAATAAGGATTGATCATCTTCCATCTGAGTAGCTAAAATCTCCAAAACTGACTCAACCTCATCTTTCATAATGTGTGATTTATCCAATACCGTAAACTCGTGCAACTTGTTCCCATCTTCTAACCAGCTAACGCCTCGCTCTTTCGTCACACCTCGTTCATTCATAAGTTTTCTCACTTTTGACACAAACTCCCACCTTCCCAAAGCTGCATACATACCCGAAAGCAACACATACCCTACAGAAGATTCTGGTTCCAATTCAATTAGCTGTTCAGCAGCTTTTATTCCTAAATCTAAGTTTCCATGAAGCCTACAAATCCCTAGTAAAGCTTTCCACACACGAGCGTCAGGTTTAACAGTCATCATTCTTAACTGATTCACCACCTCATCAAAACACCCTGCTCGCCCCAAAAGGTCGATTAAGCATGCATAATGCTCTTGATCAGGAATGATATTATGCTCACGCATCGTGGTGTTAAATATATGCAGCCCGTCTTTAACTAGACCTGAATGGCTACAAGCATTTAGAATCACGACGAATGTTATTCTATCTAGTTTGACTTGTGATTTTACCATGTCAGAAAACAGGTTTATCGCTGATTCTCCATGACCATGTTGTGCCAATGCAGATATCATGGTGTTCCAAAGTATCGTGTTACTTTTATCACCTGTGAGCTTGAAAACAAGTTCTCCAAGAGCTATATTTCCACACTTAGAATACATGTCGATGAGAGAGCTAACTACTATAGTGTTTGGTCTGAAATGCGTTTTGATTATATACCCATGGATTTGCTTACCATTTTTGATCGAAGGGATGCTAGCACAAGCACATAGAGCACTACTGAAAGTGAACTGATCTGGTTTAACTCTACGAACCATCATATCTGTGAACAACTTAAGAGCTTCATGCCCAAAACCGTTTCTTGAATATCCAGAAATCAGTGCATTACATGACACGGGATTCTTTACAGGCATGTCATCAAACAACTGCCTAGCCGATTTCATATCGCCCCATTTTGCATAACCTGCAACCAAAGTGGTCCAAGAAACAACGTCTCGTTTAGGCATTTCATCAAACAGCTTTCTAGCATCACTCACCTCCCCACATTTTGCATAACAGTCGATAATCAAGCTACAAAGTACCAAACTTGATAGAAAACCAAAACCAAACACCTGACAGTGAACTTGTCTTGTGAGCTGCAAATCAGTTCTTTTCACACAAACCGTCAAAACTCCCGAAAAACTATACTCGTTTAACCCGATTTCTGACATTTTCAACTCTTTAAAACACTTCAACGCCTCATCATAATCCTCATTATGTGCATAACCTATGACCATAGTGTTCCACGACACGACATCCTTCTCGCGCATTCGATCAAACAAGCTCCGAGCGGGCTCCATCATCCTCAACTTAGCATACCCAGAAAGCATACTGTTCCAAGAATGTAAATTTCTCACAGGCATTTTATCAAACACCTTACGTGCACCATCCCAACACCCACATTCCGAATACATATGAATCAAATGATTCGACAAGAACGTACCGGGTCTTTTCCGACCCGTCAAACTCATATGCAAATGCACCCATTTCCCTTCTTTAAGCAATCTGTGATTCGCACATTCTTTTATAAGAAAAGCTAAAGATTTTGTGTCCAAACGTAGGCCTTTAGATGATAAAGTTTCGAGGGATTTTACAGCTTCTGTTAGGAGCCCTTTGGAGCATAAATTGAGTACCGATTGGACGACACAAGGACGCTGAATTTGGTTATAGTTGGTGGGTTTGAAAGAGGGCATTGCAGAAGGAAGACACCATGTTACGAGAAAGGTGTATTCTTGTTTGTAGGAAACTTCATTTGGATCGTTGTTCGTTTGGTTGTTTCGTTGTTGTAGACGGTGGTTGACGGTGGTTGACGGTGGCCGGAGATTTTACTTCCGGCGAGCGGTGCTTTTGATGACGGTTTAAGACGCAAGCAGATTGTGAATTTGTAGCTATATGTTTCCCCGAATTTATTTAAAAAGTAAAAAAAAGGAATTGAAAGAAAGCAAAAAGATATTTATGTATCAAATTTTTACTGCGAAAGGATTGTAAAAAAATTGTGTTTTCGAGTTTGTTTAAGGAAGAAAATGAAAAGAAAATTAAGGCTAAAATCATTCTTTGAAAATGAAAGAAAATAAAGAGAAAAGAAAAAAAGAAAAAAAAAGTGAAATGAAGATAAATGAAAAGAAAATGTTTACTTTCTTTTCTCTCGTTAAGTAAACTCGAAAACACAGTTTTAAAGTCGAACCAATGTGAATTTTACACCAATGTCGAATGCTAGATTCGAACACTTTGATCAATAAGAAAGTACATTATTTTACACACTTGAATATTACTAGACCAAAAGCTATGTGAATTTGTGATGATAATTTAGAGTATCTCAATTTCTAAGCCCTAAAAACATGATCACGTGATGTCTTTCTCGGGTTGCCTATTGTAGTCAATTGTATCCAGCTGGCCTTCAAAGTATGTCGGCTGTAGGATGTAGTATAAGTATCTCATGTTCTTGTAATTTTCTTTATGCTTTGTAACACTTGTAATAGAACTTGAGAAAGCAATATACTACAATCTTGAAAACCATCTCCTTGTGTATCTTGTTTTCTTGTTTTGTCTCTTACTTACTTGTGTTCTTAGTGTCTTTACTTGTGATTAATCCAATTCATTGTTTGATTGAGTTAAGTTGTTCTCCTCTTTGTGTTGTTGTGTTGTAAGTGACCACCCTTCACCGGTCCTGCATTTGGTATCAGAGCATTCCAGGCTCTTGATATAAGATCTCACCATCTTCAAATCCCTCACACACACAAATACTTAAACTTTTCAAATAGCAGTCATTTCCAAAACTGATATGGAAACTAGAACCATGAACAAATCCCCACTGATCACTCTTGATGACTTTGACACCTGGTGCCAAATAATGGAAGGTTTCATCAGGTCTCTAGATTCAAGAATGTGAGAATCTGTTGAGAATGGACCATATATACCATGCACCTCTTCTGCTACTGGTGGTGGCATGATACCCAAGGCTGTGGCTGACTACTCTGATGAAGATAGGAAGAGAGTGGAGATTGACTAGAAAAATGTGTTTTTGAAGAAGAGACCTTCAAGAACATGATATCCTTATTTCTGTATAATAAAGTGTGCTATCAAAACAAGCAGGGACTAGGATCAAATGAGATAGCTCCTCCACACATAATCTTTTCTGTAAGATCAACTAGGTGTGGAACTTGTGAAGATGAGCTTCCTCACATAGATCCTTTGAGTGAAGAGGATGAAGAAGTGATAGTGAAGAATCTCTCTAAGAAGAGTGAAGAGGAGGATTCTAAGAAGGGCCACTATCCTTCTGAGAAGAAGAAGAAGACTGTGATAACCAAGTCAATGAGAAAGAACTTGATCAGAAAGAGCAAAAGAAAAGCTAGGAAGGCTCAAGAGATCAAGGCTACTTTTGATCCTAAGATAAAACAAGTTTTCATATTTGCAGGGTTTGAAGTAGTAAAGACTGAAGACATCAACCTCAACTCTTTTGCTAAGAGTTCTGGTTCATGTTCAAATCATCTCAGTACCAAGAAGAAGACTGATCTGTTGTGTATCACTGCTACATAGCCTGGACCATCCAACTCCAAGAACAGTCCTCAGCCCAAAAGGACTGTCTCAGCATCTGCAAAGATGAGGGTGGAGAAGGGATGTGACCAAAGTCAGTCTTGTTCCCAGCAGAAGGCTTTTGGAAAGAAGAAAATGGAGTGTGTCATGAGTGAAAGTACTACTCATCTTGCTAAGGATTGTCCATACAATCCTAAAGGTACTCTTCACATGACTAAGTCAAAGACTTTCAAGAGTTCCAAGAAGATTCAAGCTTCGGAAAGAAAATCTGTTCCCTTTGGAAGCTCCAAAACTAAGAAGAATGCAAGTGGAAAATTGCATTCGGAAGAACATTTGGTCTTGGAAGGAAGGAATACTTCCAAAGCACTGAAGTCTGCTGCAGTGTTTGCAGAATCTTCCGAAGGTCCAGTCATCAAAACTTCCAAAGTCTCAAAAGCTTCCGAAGTATTGGAGGTCAAGTCCAAGCTTCCAAATTTGGCTTGGAAGTCTAAGAAAGACCAAGTGACTGAAAATTCTCCATCAACAACAACTCAAAATCCTCAAAGCACAACCATAGGATCTATTACTGTTGTATTACCTTCTGTTTCTCTTAGTGAGCCCAAGACAAGTAAGGCTTGGGTTTCCAAATGTAACTAATCATTTTCTTTGTGCAAGGATAGCTCAAGACAAATAAGAATGTCTGGATCATTGACAGTGGCTGTTCCAGGCACATGACACGCAATAGGTCTCTACTCTAGAACTTTGAAATGATTGATGGAGGGCCAGTTGCTTTTGGAGGAGATGAAGGAGGTTACATCTCTGGAAGGGGCAAGGTCATAAATGGTAAGATCAACATTAAAAAGGTAAACTTTGTCAAGGAGCTTGGGTACAATCTTTTGAGTGTATCCCAATTTTGTGATCAGAGTCATGACATGCTCTTTACTGAGCATGAGTGCATTGTTCTCAAACCCGGGGTGGTCATTCCTCATGAGCATATTCTGCTTAGAGCCCCCAAGAAAGGGAACATGTACAAGATAGACTTGCAAGAAACCTCTCCCTTTGGAGAATTTTCATGCTTTATGTCTAAAGCCAATAGTGATGAGTCTTTCCTATGGCATAAAATAATGTTTCATGTAAACTTTAAGAACATGAATAAACGAATTAAGAATGATATGGTAACTGGAATGCTAAAGAAAAAGTTTACAAGTGATGATCATTGGGTTGCATGCCTGAAAAGGAAGCAACATAAGGTATCTCACAAGCCTAAGGAAAGAAACTCCATCACTACACCCCTACACTTGTTACATATGGATCTCTTT
>BJCM01103585.1:0-20230 GCA_018326385.1 Flaveria bidentis | reverse complement strand
TCTGGTATCCTAGGAACAATGATTTTAATCTCTATGGATACTCTGACAGTGACTATGGTGGTTGCAACATTGACAAGAAATCAACATCAGGGGGATGTCAATTTCTTAGTGGAAGGATCATCATATGGAAATGCAAGAAACAATCATGTGTCTCTATATCAACTGCTGAAGCTGAATACATTGCTACTGCAAGTTGCTGTGCTCAGCTGCTATGGATTCAGAATCAGATGTTAGACTATGGATTCAACTTTATGAGTACTCCTATCCATATTGACAACAACAGTGCTACCTCCATCACTGAAAATCCAGTGAAGCACTCCAAGACAATGCATATTGATATCAGATACCATTTTATTAGAGATATTCATGAGAAGAATCTGATTAAGCTAATCAAAGTTGATTCAAATGAACAATATGCTTATTTGTTCACCAAAGCTTTTGATGAACGAAGATTTAAGTATCTCATAACAACTATTGGGATGATAAACATTGATTAGATTACCTCTTTTAAAAACCTTTTAATATGTAATGTCTTATGTCAATACAATCTAAGCCCTGTTACAAAAAATCTCTCTAAAATTTTCTAACTATAAATTTCTTCCAAAGAGAAATTAACCCTCAAAAAACATTTTACATATCTTCCAAAGAAAAATTTCTCCAAGGATAATTTTTCTTCTAAGAAGAGTTTTTAGACTCGAAAGAAGCGAGTGATTACATATCAGATCTACTTCTGAAGACAAATTACCTTCGGAAATGTTTTACACTCTGAAGAGAGATTTTACTATGTAACGGAAATCTCTTGGGCCCTACCTGTAAAAAGTAAAGATTCTGTTAATGATGCCGGATTATTTAACCGAATTAAACATTACCGCCACTATCACTTCATCCACTAAAACACCCCATCACCTTATCCTAACCTCATTACCTCCATTTCACCCTCTTTTAAATAATCCCGAATATTCACTTTCATCTTCTTACCTCAATTTTACGGCCGTAAAAGTTTCCTTCACTATAACTTTACCCAAGCTCAAAATCATCTACATTCACCTTTCTCAAATGGCTATCAACCCTCAGCATAACCAAGTCGCACTTCTTGATTCTTCAAGAGATGCTGATTTCTCAGAAATCATCTCCTTTCTCACGCAATCAACCTATTACACTGCTCTAACCGTTAATCCCGCTGTTTTTCCAATCATATGACCGAGTTCTGGGAAAATGGTTTGTTTGAGACCCTAAATGTGAATCGTGTAATTCGTTCGAGCATCTGTAGGGAAAAGTTGATCAATACAGAACAACTTATCAGGGAGCATCTAGAGCTTCATGATGAGGGAGCACCCATAGAGTTCCCCAAAGCATATTTTGATAGCACCTACATCCTCATGGGATATGGTGGAGACATAAGCAGGTCGACAGTCAACAAATTCAACTTCTCCTACAACTGGAAGTTCCTCCGCATGTCGTCCTTCACTATCTGTCAAACAAATCTGGGGGATGGGACCAAATCCCGTATGAACTAGGGTGCTTAGTTCATTGATTGGTGAGAGGCCTCAGCTTCAACTACTCAAGATTTATGCTAACCATCTTATTGGAAATCTTTAGAGGGAAACATTCTTTATGTATCCCAGATTTCTTCAGCACATCATCAACTGTGAGCTAGACCTGTTAGGACTGTTTTCTGTATGGAGTACTAACTGATTTACGTGTATACCAAACCAAATAGTGCGGAATCCTATTTGATTGGTGATCCAATTAGTGAGTACACAAGTATAATCAATCTAATAGTGAATCAAAATGTTATGAATGATTGCAAGATGATTTACTGCGATCTAAGAACTTGGAACAAATGTTCTTGAGTCTCTGGACGGCTAGGGTACGATTTAGTGCATAGGGATTCGAATTATTTTGTTTTCCATGAATTAAGTGGTATTTATAGGTTAGGGTTTTTCATTCGAACGACTGAACCATGCGGTTGATTCATCCGCACGACTGAAGGTCTAGTCGTGCGACTGTGACAATCTCATGTCACAACCGTGTGACTGATCCGGTCTCCTGCTTCAGTCGTGCGACTGGTCCATTAGTATGAAGTATTCATCCATATGGTCCATTAGCATCGTCCATTAGCATAAAAACTTCACCCAATTAAGTTTAAACATGTTTCTCAACCATTATTGACTAAGAACTATGTAAAGAACCACAAATCTATATAATTAGTTCAATACACAATAAACAATGAAATATTAAACATTATAAGCATAAACCACACATGGTATTTCATTCATACCCATTCATTACATATATGTAAGACATGAATGACATTATACATTGAGCTCCTAAACTACGTACATATGTATCAACAAACTCCCCATTGGACCTAGTTTACATCTATTGTATAGCATTCTTCATCAGCTCTTCAAATTTCTTGTACTTATCATCCCTTGTAACTCCTGCATGTATTTCAAATGCAAAGCAGAGTCTTATCACATTTTGGGACTGGAGGGCTTGTACAATTTCTTGCGCATCATAGAATAGTGTCCACTTGTATAAAGTGTAGACATCGTCAAAAGACAAGTTGGTTAGCCACATTGGGTCAAATACCCTTATAGTTTCCATATTACCTTCTCTGTTAAGAACTATGAACGCCTCACCTATTCTCCAATCATAGTACAACAACTTGAATTGTGGAGTGAAGTCTTGTGGTATTTCCCTTAGAGGGATTCTTGACATCGTGCGTGGAGGACTCCACTTCCGCACTATCTTTGGCTTGCAAGTAATGGAATCAATATCATATCATCTGATATACGTCGTACGTTGTTGAGGTTTGAAGTTGACCCACCTGGTGTGGTACTCTCTCTTCAAAGCAGCCTCAAACCAGCCTGACATCTTTCTTGGGTCAGCATATAATAGCTTCAGTTTGGCCAGCTAGTTGAGCTCAAAACTAAGTAGAGTCTTTAGATCATGTGCGAATCTAAAGTACTCTATACCCTTCTCTCTCTTCACCTCATACATATTAAGATCCTCAAAATAGGCCCACGTGATAATCTTGCCTGACACCTTGTGATGATTCTTTACTTTGTAGAGCTTGGTATAGACACTCGGTTTTGGAGCAGTGCGCTGGGCTCGGAACTCTGCAAAACAGGCCGCCTATTCAGCCTTCTTGATGTCAACGTCAGCATCTGTGGCTTGGGCTTAACCTTCTTTCTTTTCAGATTCGATTTCCATCTGATCCAGTATATCAAAAGTATCACTGACGAGAGTATCTACCAGATTGGGGACTACATTTCCCTCTCTATTAGTATACTCAAGATAATGCTCCGCTGTGACGTCCTCTATCTCGATGCCATCTACGACATTCAGCAAGTCGTCACTTGCAACTTCAACAGTTGGAGCATCCTTCACAATCTCGTCTGGATTTAGCCGGAACATCTCAACAAGTTGTTTGTCCGTAAGGTCATGAATAATTTGTCCTTCTTTAGGACGATCCCTGGCAAATCAAGAATCATTGTGAGTTGAGACTTGATTTGCTGAAGGGGAGCAACATCGTACTCATCTTGCTGAGATGTATGATCTGCTTGATTTAAACATATAAATACATCAACCATTAGTCAATAATCAAGACAGCAAGACATTAAATAAATATCAACATTAAGTGCATAAGTTTAATACATGATTCAATTACAAGATTTAAAATTACATAACATCTAAACATTACTCTTATCCTGAATCACGTGATCTTCTGCACACGGGGCTGAGGCCGAAGCACCCTGATCCTGATTCTTCTTGGAGCGCCTCTTGCTAGCTTGTATGTCCCCTTATGCCTCTGCATCATCTTCTTTCTCATCATCTCCCCCATCTCTAGCACCATCATCATCCTCCTCATCATCATCCTCCTCATCATCATCCTCATCATCATCATCGTCATCACCATCATCATCACATCTCTTTCTCTTATCTTTAGAGGCTCGTCCTTTGTTCCTTTAAGCTTGAGCATGATAGTCTTTTTGGCAGCCTCCAACTCCTCTATCTTCTTTTCTACTAGGACTTTATGCTCCTGGAGTTAGGCAATCTCTGAACCCTGGGCAGCCATCTGCTAAGCTTGGTACTCAATCAGTTGGGCCTGCTATGAGATTTGTTGTGCTTGGGCAGCGTTTTGGTCCACAAGCTAACGTATTTGTGCAGCTCTCTCCTCATCAGAAGCCCATAGCTTCAGCACCATTATGTTTAGTGTTGACAACTGATCCTCTACCCTAACAGAAGGTAAGATGATCTGGTAGTGAATATCGGGTGGGGTGATGGTCTGGGTTGGTGGCTAATGGTGGTTGTTGTGGCAGTGGTGAATATGGGTGGTGATGTATGAGTGGGTGGTGATGGGTAGGCTGTAGTGGTGGTGGAAGTAGTTTAGATGGGTGGTGGAGTGGCTGTAGTAGTGATGGTGGGTGAAGTGATAGTAATGGTGGTGGTAGTTGTGGTGGTGGGTGAGGTTGTAGTAGTGGTGGTTGTAGTTGTGGTGGTGGGTGAGGTAGTATTAGTGGTGGTTGTAGCTGTGGTGGTGGGTGAGGTAGTAGTAATGGTGGTGGGTGAGTAAGTGGTGGTGGTAGATGTGGTGGTAGTGGTGGAAGAGGTAGTAATCAACATGGACCTCCTTCTCTTGGGCTTCATCCCGTGGGGCTGAGCCATCCTCTTCTTCCTCTTAGCCTTCGAGGAGGATGCTCCCCCTGGGGTATTGAGCTAATATGGGGTGTTGGTTGGATCATTCATAGTCTCGCCAGACCCGCCTGGGCGTTCACCAACCGCTCGAATCCCTCGTTCGGTCAACGGCTCATTATCACTCTCCTCCTCCTCAATAGGTCTAAAATCCTGATGGAAACCAGCTGCCTCTGCTCCTCCTAGGCTCGATGTTGGAGATGGTATATCAGTAGTAGTGGCCCTAGATTTGGTGGGGCCATCATCTCCACCATCACCGCTCTCATCACCATCGGAGTCATCGGATGGTAGAGTAATCTGCTCAACGTCCGAGTCACTCTCCTAGTTACGCCACTTTCGCCAAGCTGGCGCCACATAGTATTCTCTCCCCAAGTGCCCAAACAGTCTCTTTACAGGGGGCTTTACCTGCTTGCCCCTGTAGACCTTCATTCTCTCAAGAGTGGTGTCATCCATGATCTCGAGAGAGACAGCGTCATGACTCTCCTTAGATAGCAAAGGAAGCTTCCTTGCCTTTGGCCTCTAGATTCTCGATCAAGTAGGAGAATATCATGTTGGAAAAGCTGAAGGGGTGATTCAGCACTAGTGCCACCTAGGCATTCTAGATTTGGTCCGATAAATCGTCATATCCACCCCTTTGTGAAGAAATGCACTTCAGAATGACATGAGCTAGGTACTTTAACTAGGGACACAGGTTGCTTTTATTGAGCACACCTGCGTTGATGTCCCCAGTTTACCTCATCCGTAGAAAGCATCCCCTTACTGTAAGTGGATGTAGTCTAGTTGGGTAGGCAGCATCATCTCCCAAATCCAGTACCCGTCTCAGATCGGCTGCTGTGACCTCAATCTCCTAGCCTAAGATGGTGCTACAAATACTGTAGAGCTTAGTAGATCTGTCAACATATGCACCATTCCAGAAGGCCTGCTGTATAGACTGATAGGGTGTTTAGGGTGTAGATATCGCTCGATATATCCTCGATTTCCTTAGAAATGCAATAATGCTGGCAAACTCGGCAACATTCCGAGTGGTGGCATCCAAGTGAGCACAATTGTTGTGCTTGGTGTTGATGTTCCACCTATCAACCATGATTTTGTAACACAAGACCCATGCATATTAGATCAACACATAAATGAAGCCATTTCACTTTAAACCATTTGAGATCACTCTGGTTCAATCGTGCGATTGAACCATACGACTAAGTTTAGTTGGTTGATTTGGTATGCGACTAAATTCAATCGGGCGACTTAGCATGCGACTGAGTTCAATCGGGCGACTGAGCCTGCGACTGAGTTCAATCAGGCAACTGAGCCTAAGACTGAGTTCAGTCGGGTGACTAAGCTCATACGCCTCATTCATTCGGCCAACTGAGTCATTCGTCCAAGTCAATCATGCGATTGAAGTTCATTTGGAGTGACTAGTCGCATACTTCTATGTTCGACATGTTTATCTAGAATCTAAGTCAATATTTGCAATTTAACGTGGTGGTCAGATTATTTAGACTCGCAGGATTGTTTATAGTTGCTATATGCCTTTCATTTTACCTAATTTTGTCTTTTATTTGGTCTGCTTGTTAGTCAACACTTATTTATTGATTTTAAACTATTTGGGCCTGTTAGGGTTTTGTTTCACCGCGCATTGTGTGCGATTAGGGTCACTTATTACTTGTAGAAGATGTAAGAACTCGTCAGTAACACAATGGTGAAGTGAAATCGATCTAATCAGATTTGGGTAGAGTAACAGTAATATCGGGCGATTTTAGGGCGATTGAGGGGTGATGAACATATGCGACCGACTTTAGCCCTATTTATACTAAATCTGCTTTCAATTAGTTGACTGGGCCCATTCGCACTTTGTAAGCGTGTGATTGGAGCTTAGTCGTGCGATTGGCTCTATCGATTATATTCAGTCGGGCGACTATGTTTTAGTCGGGCGACTGACTCATTCGGTTACCCCATTCATGCGATTTGCTCATTCTTGTAAGCCAGTCATGTGAATATTCCATACTCATGCCCCATTCGGGTGACTGGTTCATAAGTATGGTCCAATCATACGACTGGTTCATAAGTATGGTCCAATCATTCAAAATAACTCATGGTTCATTTGTGCGAATGGTGCATACTTATGAGTTTGACCTTATGACCATTCATTCACTTAACTCTTTTTAGCTGTTGATTAAACATTTCGAGTATTCAATCATCTCGTTCATGACCATTTTAACTTAGAAGACTTTTGATCACCTCAGACGTGATCCTTTTAAAAACTATTCGTCACCTCAGATGTTACCATTTTAATGAGTGATTCCCAGATTGACTTTCGATACATAGTCCGACATTTAATTGATAAATTCACTAAAATTTACTAAATTAAACAACTATAAATAAACCAAATCTAAAATATATTTTTGTAATTTTGAGTGAAAGATAACTATCTAGCAGTTTTATTTCTCGAACTCTACAACTTCGAGTTATTTTGACCATAGCTGGAACGATTCAATATGGAATCATACTGGTTTGTCAAATAATTAGGGACATTCTACCAAAACCTTTTGATGCTAGATTCTTTTTTTCATCAAGAGTCATTAGCAAGTCTAGGAAATCATACTAGTGCTACAAGATGTACACAACTATTCGTTTTTGGAATCGAAGATTATGTCATCAACATAAATTTGAACAAGCAGTAAGTCATCATCCTTTTCTTTGATGAACAGTGTACAATCAATCACTCCTCTGCGAAAACCGTGTTTGACAAGATGAGTCAAGAGTTTTTCATACCATGCTCTTGGGGCTTGATGGAGACTGTAGAGAGCCTTGTCTAGTTTGTAAACTCTATCCCGATGATACGGATCCTCAAATCCTTTGGGTTGACTGACATACACTGTCTCCCAGATTTCACCATGAAGAAATGAACTCTTTACATCCAGTTGATATACTTTAATCTTCATGTAAGATGCATAGGCTAGGAAAATACGGATTGCTTCCATTCTCGCCACTGGTGCAAAGACTTCATTGTAATCAATCCCCTCGACTTGTCGAAATCCTTGAACTACAAGTCGAGCCTTGTTTCTTATAATAATTCCTTGGTCATCTTTCTTGCATTTCAAAACCCATTTGGTGCCAATGACCTTAGCACCTTTAGGTCTATCCACCAGTGTCCATACACCTAACTTCTTGAACTGAAGAAGTTCTTCTTGCATGGTACTCACCCGTGCCTCGTCGTTCAGGGCTTCACTGACATATTTTGGCTAAAATTGAAACACAAAGCATCGATACGCACCATCATCAAGATATCCCTTTTCCATCAACTGAGTATATCTGCTTTCTTATCTGAACTCCTGATCTTACATCTCCAATGACATTGTCCAAAGGATGATAGACATGTAAGCGTGATCCAGGAGTGGTGGGAACTACTACCTCATTATCCAGATTGTAAACAGCAGGTTCGGTATCTGAGGCAGTGGGGGTGTGAGGTTTCAAAGTGTCAGAGGCATCAATATCAGATACTTGTGTACTTTCAGTAGTAGGAACCTGTTCCGCCTGATCCACCTGATCGTTCTCCACCTCTTCATCATTAGAGGAAGAGTCACTTACTTCTAGTGTTCCCCCCCTGAATGGTTGGAAGACTCACCTTGTGAACCTAATGTTTTTGAGTCTTGTGATGGTGTGTTTAAGACATCATACATCATTTTGGTTGCTAACTCATCTTCAGGAGGGGAGAGAAGGATGTTGAAGGACTTAAAAAATCCATCATAGTCGAAGAAGAATGCGGGTCCTTTGCCAGCAAGGGGGTGTTCTATCTCTGAATGTCTACATTGCACCATACTTCTACTTGACCCGTTGAGTTGTTGTAAACTCTCTTATTTGGTATGTTGTATCCTAGAAAAATTCCTTCTTCAGCCTTCTCACTGAACTTCCCTGATTGAGTTTTCTTTAGAAAAGTACATGGTGCTCCCAACAGTTCGAGGTACCCTAGATTAGGTTTACATCGTTGTAGTAACTCGTAACATGTTTTACCATGACGCTTGACCACGAGAACACCATTTAGGGTGTAACATGCATTGGCCACTGCCTCATTCCAGAATTGAATGGGTGGTTTCAAGTCTGCTAGCATCGTCCGGGTTGTCTCTATCAGGCTGAGATTCTTTCTCTTAGCAACTTCGTTCATTTGGGGACTGTAGGCAGATGTGAACTGATGTACAATTCCCTTTTCTTTGCAGAATGCCTCCATCCATTGGTTCTTGAACTCGGTATCATTGTCTGATCAAACTTGTCTAACCTTCTGCTTGTAGAGTGACTCTAATGTAGTTACTAGCTCTTTGAATGATTCAAATGTCTCTAATTTAGATTTCAAAAACATAACCCAAGAGAATCTTGAGTAATCATCTGTAACTACATAGCAGTATAAGTCGCTAGCAATGCTCCTTGTACTGACTGGACCAAATAGATCCATGTGAAGAAGCTCAAGAGGCAACTTAATGGAATTTACTTTCTTAGCCTTATGAGCCTTCTTGGTCTATTTTCCTTTCTTACAAGCGACACAGAAATCCGGTAGTTGGAAGTTCTTAACGTTTACTCCACGCACTAGATCATTTTGGATCAAGTGATTCATCTTCTGGGGATTCATGTGTCCTATTCTCCTATGCCGGGAGATGGAGTCTTTATCTATTGCCTTTGACAAGAAGCACTGTACTTGATGATCAATTATGGAGGCCTTTGATAGATCCAAGACATATAAATCATTATATCTTGAATCTGACATCAAAACTTGGTCCTCCGAGAGTACATAATCCTTCTTCAACACATAGTACTTCTTGTTGTGAAGGACTATCTTAAAGCCTTTGTCACAGATTTGGGATACAGAAATTATTTTGAAGTTGTTGGACATTGTTTACCTTATCAAACTTCACTTCCTGGTTTCCTACTTCCCCTTGAGCTGTGATGTAACCTCTTTTATTTCCAACAAACAAAACATGTCCTCCTTTGATTTGTTTGACGTTTGAAAGGAGAGACAAGTTCCCAGTCACATGCCTTGATGCTCCGCTATCAACAATCTAGGTATTTGTAGAGGCACTATAGCGGACACCCTGCACATTTAAAGGAAATGATTAGTTTAGGTTTGGGACCCAAGCCTTAACTGGCTTGGGTGACCCAGATGCATCACACTTCATAAATTCTACTCACTGTCCGTTAGAGGGTGAGGGCACATCTATTTTATTGTTGTTCTTATTATCAGACAAGATAATTGACTTCTCTTTCCACAAGCCAGTTTTTTGTAAGGCCTGTTCATGATAAACAGACGACTGACATACAATTTGAGCTTTATGTTCATTAATCCTTTTTGGTGGAGTAATAGAGCTCCATTTTAAAGAACTTGATTTAGTGTCATGAATTTCTAATTTCTTCCTTGTTTTCTGATAGTAAGGACAATGAGAAGTGATGTGTCCATACTTTCCACAGTTGTAGCATGACTACATTCTATATGTTGGTAGAACTATTTCTAAGGGAACGTGTATGACACAGGTGTGACTTTAGTCTGATTTGGTTTTGACATTTCTTGTTTAGATGTTCTATCTTCTTTAACCAAATTAATTGTTTGACCTTTTTTAACATCTTTGCCCTTTTGTTTATTTTAACTTAGACATGATGCATGTGTTTAGTTAACTTGCTTGGTTTTTTTGGGTTCAGAATTAGACGTGTTTAAACCTGTCCTTAAATTTAACCCTTTCAAATTTTTCATCCAAATTAACAATAGGCATTTTACCTTTTGACTTTAAAGTCATCTCCTTCTGTTTAGGGGCAAATTCCTCCGATTTACTCGTGGAATCTGGATTATTAACTAGAGGAGTGGACACCACATGATCCTTGACAAAGTTGTTATTTACTGGTTTGCATTTTGCGTTTAACATTGTCTCATATGGTGGTGGAATCACTTTGTATCCCAATCCCTCCCCATTGTTTCGTTCTCTCACTAAGTGTTGTACTATATGAGAAGAATTTGGCCAACTGTGCAATTTTTGTTTTAATGAGTTAACTTTTACTTCTAAACCAGCTTTTTGTTTCTTAGTTTCTTCTAGGGAGTTTAAATTGCAATTTATGTCAATTTCTTGGTTAAAAGCAACAACTTCGGTTTCCCTTAGTTGTTTATTTAAAAGCTCTATTTTAGGTTTATAACTGTGCTCATTTTGTTTTAAAATCTGGTTACCCTCTATGCACAGTTGCAAGTCATTTACTAAGCTATCATTGTGATCTAATAACCTAACAAATTTTGAATCTATGCTATCCCTAAATTTATTACATTCAGAACAAGCATGATTATCAAAAAGTTGGTCTGTGGAACTTACCTGAGAAGGTTCGGTTGAATCAGCCATCATCATAGAGTATGACTGTTCAGGTGTTGGTGATTCTGAACATGTTGAGCTGGTACCTTCTTCATGTAGGTGAGTGACCACAGCAGTAGTATCTTCATGATCTGACATTACTAGTTCAACTGCAATATCACCTTCGCTTGCATGTCATCATCCAATACCTTAACATTAGCTATGTTGGACTCACCCAGGGATACAAAACGAAAAGTCCAATCTTTACCTTCATCATCTTGTGCAGTCAAGCATTAGGATCTTTGCTTGATGATGTAGTTTCACTTGTAGGTTTGTCTTTACAGTTGAATGATGAGAAAGGATTACCGTCACCTGTCTTCTTGGGCTTCACACATTCACGTTTGAAGTGCCCATTTTCTCCATAGTTGAAAAATGTAACATTGGTTTTGTTGAAACCAAAGGTTGTATCCTTTATAGCTATCAAGTTCTATCCGGTCTTCTTCACAAACTTCTTGGCTCTACGAACAGCACTTGCCAACGCCCACATAAAATCCATTATTTCCAATTCATTCTCGTCCACCTGCTCATAATCCTCATCAGCCAGGTGGCAATTTCCGATCATTCCAGCAACAAGACCATCACAAGAAAGAACAACCATAGCTAAGAGGTCCATATGCTCCTTTGCAACATCCACAGTTATATTCCCGAGATTCTCAGTTTTCAACTTTGTAGCATTTGATTCAGGTACTATATTGGGTTCTAGATGACCCTGATGTTTCAGATCGTGAAGTAGAGGCTTGCGGAGGAGCAGCTGAACTTGACACAAATGCAGTTTGTAGTGGTGCTCCTGAGCTTTTAGAGGTGGAAGTTGAATTATACAAAGATGGGTTCTGAACGTAAGATCCTTTCTAAGACCTGTACTTCATCCTTAGTTCCTCCTCCCATAGTTTTAGGATGAAGTCGTTTATGTCTAATTTAGCCGGTAAATATTTTTGATTCAAATTAGACACAAACGAGTCCCACTTCTCTGGCAGACCATCGACAAAGCTTGATACATTATCTTCCATTGATGTTGTAACCCCATGAGTGTGCAACTCACTCATTAAATGGTAGAATCGGTCTATGACATCATCCAAGCTCTCCTTGCCCATCGATGAGAAGTTATCGAACTCCTTCTTCAAAGCCTTAGCCTTTAAAACTTTTAACGATTCATTCTCGTCGTATCGTTTTTCTAGAGCCTCCCATAATTTCTTTGCCTGTATATTCTCGAAAATTTGGTGGAATATATCGTTTAGTATCGACTAAGTTAGCAGGGCATACACCTTCTTCTAAGCATTATACTTTACTTTCTGGCTATCAGTCATGCTGCCTAGAGTAAGTTTGACGCCATCTGCACCAACTTGCATATTATAACTAGTCTCAATTGATTCCCACAGATTAGGATCAACACCATTTAGATAAATTTCAAACCATTGCTTCCATTGTAGGTAATTGTCTAATGTGATAAACTTAGGTGGCTTATTGTGATTTTCGATCTCATTTTCCAGAAGTAACAAGTTCTGGATACGCGAGTCCCTACTAGCAGTAAACGCTGAGTACTGATCTTCCATGTCTTTATACTTAGAAAGTTTGAAAACAACTGTTTCACTGGCACAAATAGAGAGATGCGATTGGGTCAATCGTGTGGATGGACTAATGCGGATGAACCAATCGTGGATTGAATCAATGCGGATGAGTCAATCGTGCGATTGAGTAATGTAGATGAACTATGCGAATGGGGTATTCAGTCGTACGAAAGGATGAGTGACTGAGTTCAATTGTGCGTATGGGAGGTACGATTGACTTCAGTCGTGCGACTAAGGCTGCTGGATTTGAAATTTTGAAGATTTTTCGTACTTTGACACCAAAATATGATTTTTCACAAACCCTAATCTGCCGTGAACCGAAAAACGTGAACTTTTTGATCTGGAGACACTGAAAACACTAATTTTACCTAAGATGGTGTTTTTGAAAGAAAAACGTGAGCTTTACACCAAAAACTATTGAATCACATGCAAAATCACGAGCCAAAGCTCTTATACCAGTTGTTAGGACCGTTTACGTACGGAGTGCTAACTGATTCTGTAAGTATACCAACTCAAATAGTGCGGAATCCTATTTGATTGGCGATCCAATCAAGGAGAACACAGTTAAGATCAATCTAATGATTAATGAAAGATTATGAATGATTAGAACGCGATCAACTGTGATCTATGAACTTGGAACAGGTGTTCTTGAGTCTCTGGATGGCTAGGGTACGATTATGTCGATAGGTATTCAAATTGTTACATTTTTTCCATGAATTAAGTGGTATTTATAGGTTAGGGTTTTCCATTAGTACGACTAAAGCATGCGGTTGATCCATCCACACGACTGAATGTTCAGTCGTGCGACTGAGTCAATCTTATGTCACAATCGTGCGACTAAACCAGTCTCCTGGTTCAATCGTGCGCTTGGTCCATTAACATGAAGTATTCATGCGTATGGTCCATTAGCATGGTCCATTCGCATGAGAACTTCACCAGATTAAGTTTGAACATGTTTCTCAATCATTATTAACTAAGAATTATGTATAACAACCACGAACCTATATAGTTAGTTCAATATGCGTTATCACACAATAAACAATGAAATATTAAGCATTATATGTATCAACAACTCATTTCATTTCATTCATACGCATTCAATTACATATATCTAAGACATGAAAGACATTTTACATTGAGCTCCTAAACTAGGTACACATGTATCTACACCAGGGATAAGATGGGAACCCACAGCAGGTTAAACAACTTAGTTTGTAAATGAAACCACCAATGAGGTCTAGTTATCTATTGTGTTGAATCTACTAACACATCATATAATGAACCAACAACCTCTAGGTCTACTTTCTCTATGTTTCCTTGGTAGCGTACTAGTTTTACTATCATTTTTCCTTTTATTTTGCTTAGACTTTTCATAATTAAACTTTAACTTTTGAATCTTAATCAGTTAAACATTTTGAAGTCCCAAATAATATGTTCCCTGTGTACGATCATTTTCCAAATACGTTGAATCGGTATCATAGATATGATTTCTTTCCTTTTAGCTAAGTTGTCCTCTTCCCTCATTTTTTTAAATAATTACATAAAATGACTAATTTAATACTAATCTAACCTGTTATCCCCTTAAAATTCTAAATCCAAAAATATTTTTTGATTTTTTTTATTTTATAGACACGGGAAATTAAAAAAAGAAAAATAAATGAAATAAAAATAAAAAGTTGTCGGACTAAGCATTTTTATGCTCTGTGATCACATCACTTTTCTTTTTCACGTGATTAACCACTAATAGATATACAAATCTTGGTTTATCAAATTCTTTTGTGTAGAGGTCGGCATGTTGAAAATCCGTATTTATTTTAACAACATCAATTAAATGCTTTTCAAAACAATCGGGTATAAAGTGATACTTAATGCCGATGTGTTTAGTTTTAGGATGTTGGACTGGATATTTTGTTATGGCTATAACAGCAGAATTATCAACATAAATAGGAGTGTTAGAGAATTTCAAACCGTAGTCCCGCATTTACTGTTGAATCCAAATGATCTGCCAACAACAACTTGCAGCAGCAACATATTTAGCTTCATAGGTTGACAGAGCAACCGGCATCCACTCCTTACACTACAAGGTGACTAATCTTCTCCAAAAAATTGACATCATGCAGACGTTAACTTGTAGTTCATTTTGCAGCGGCCATAATCCGAGTCACTATAAGCTGTAAGCTAAAATTCATCGTCATGAGGATACCACAACTCTAGTGTTAGAGTACCCTTCACATAATGAAATATTCTTTTAACACCAATGAGATGGTTGACTTCAGTTTTGCCTGATATCTGGAACAAAGACATGTCACGTACATGATATCAGGTCGTGTGGCTATGAGTTACATGAGGGATCTGATCATTCCTCGGTACATGGTGGCATCCACCAGATCACCATTTTCGTCGGGTGCCACGTCGTGGTTTGTAGCACGTGGATTCCAACTGCCGATGCATTCTCCATATCGAACCGACTGAGGATATCACCTACATACTTGGCCTGATGTAGAAATATTCCCTTTGGTGTGTGATGCACCTGTAACCTGAGAAAGAACTTCATCTCTTCTATGGCACTCATCTCAAATTCAGCCTTCATTACTGCTTCAAATTCCTTACACAATTCTTCATTTTTGGAACCAAAGATTATGTCATCAACATAGATCTGTACAAGAAGCTGTGTTTCACAACATGAGTCGAGAGCTTCTCATACCATACTCATGGGGCTTGGTGGAGCCCGTAAAGAGCCTTATCCAGCTTGTAAACTTTGTCCTAATGATATGGATCCTCAGATCCTTTAGGTTGACTGACGTACACTGTCTCCTGGATTTCACCATGAAGGAATGCACTCTTCATATAAGATGCATAGGCTAGAAAGATACGGATTGCTTCTATTCTCGCCACAGGTGCAAACACTTTGAAGACCCATTAAGTGCCAATGACCTTAGCACCTTTTGGTCTATCCACGAGTGTCAATACTCCTAACTTCTTGAATTGAAGAAGTTCTTCTTGCATGGCACTCACCCTTGCCTCATCATTTAAGGATTCACTTACATATTTTGGCTCAAATTGAGACATATACATCGATAAACACCATCGTGAAGATAACCTTTTTCCATGACTGAGGCATAATTAGCAGAGTATAGCTGATTTCTTGTCTGTACGCCCGAGTGTACATCCCATATGACGTTGTTTAGAGGATGATACACATTAATTTGAGATCCGGGAGTGGTGGGAACGACTACTTCCTGATCCAGATTTTGAAGTCCTGGTTCAGTATCTGTAGCCGTTGGAGTGCGAGGTTCCGAAGTGTCAGAGGCATCAACATTTGATGTGTGTGTACTTTTAGTAACAGGAACCTGTTCATCCTGTTCCACCTGAGCATTTTCCACTTCTTCATCATCAGAGGAAGAGTCACTTGAATCCAGTGCTCCCCTTAAATGACTTGAAGACTAACCTTGTGAACCTGATGTTGTCGAGTCTGATGACGATGTGTTTAAGACATCATACATCATCTAGGTCGATAACTCATCATCAGGAGGGGAGAGAAGGATGTTGAAGGATTTAAAGAATCCATCATAATCGAAGAAGAATGCGATTCCTTTTCCAGCAAGGGGGGTGGTGTATCTCTAAACGTCGACGTTGCACCACACTTCTACTTGACCCGTTGAGTTGTTGTAAACTCTCTTATTTGATATGTTGTATACTAGAAAAATTCCTTCTTCAGCCTTTTCACTAAACTTCCCTGACTAATTTTTCTACAACAGCGTACATGGTGCGCCAAAAGGTTCCAGGTACTCTAGATTAGGTTTACATCATTGGAGCAACTTGTAACACGTTTTACCATGACGTTTGACTACCAGGACTCGACTTAGGGTGTAACATGCATTTGCAACTGCTTCATTCCAAAATTGGATGGGCAGTTTCGAGTCAGCTAGCATTGTTCGTGTTGTCTCTATCAAGCTCCTGTTCTTCTTTTCAGCAACTCCGATCATTTGTGGAGTGTAGGCAGATGTGAACTGATGTACAATTCATCTCTCTTTATAGAATGCCTCCATCCACTGGTTCTTGAATTCCGTGCCATTGTCTGAGCGAATTTCATGTACTTTCAGCTTGTAGAGAGATTCCAATGTGGTCACTGGCTGTTTGAACGATTCAAATGTTTCTGATTTGGATTTCAGAAACATTACCCAAGAGAATCTGGAGTAGTCATCAGTGACTACATAACAGTACAGATCACCAGCGATGCTCTTGGTGCTCACAGGACCAAACAGATCCATATGTAGATGTTCGAGAGGCAATTCAATAGAATTTAATTTCTTTCCTTTGTGAGACTTCTTGGATTGTTTTCCTTTCTTAAACGCTACATAAAAATCTGGAAGTTGGAAATTCTTAACATTAACTCCATTTACTAAATCATTCTGAATCAGGTTATTCATCTTTCGTGGATTTATGTGTCCCATTCTCATATGCGAGGAGATCGAATCCCTTTCGGTTGTCTTTGACAAGAAGCATTGTACTTGATTCTTAGATATTGTATGACCAAGACAAATACAAGATTGATGTGGTTAGTACGTCATGATCCAAGTCAGGTCATACCCAATAACAAGCTAAAGCAACATCAATAAATATTTATTTGTTGATGAGATCATACAAATAAAATATTGACACCAATTTAGAAAATAGTTTTTCTAAAACTTTGCTTTTGTAAAAGAACAACATTATATGGATAATTTGTTCATGAGATATAATTTGTTTCATTATTAAAGTGAGTTATATATTAACAAATAAAATGTGTTAATGTTATAAAATTAAAAGAAGTTTTTAATTTTATAAACATGGTGATCATGAGTGTTCTTTTTTTATAAAAATCGAAATAGGGGGAACCCATTTCAAAAGAGGATTTGGCCGCCCATAGTGGTTGGGTTGGCAATCAATTTAGTCTTGGTCTTTGCAAGACTTTACTTCCTCTTGCACTCTTCCATCTTTCACACTTTCTCTCTCACACACACTCAAGCAAGAACTCTCTCAAACAAGGCTGAATTTTCGGATTAGAAGCTCCAAGTATGCTGAAAATTTAGGATTTTGAAGGTGCTTTGGAAGAGAGTTTTGGTGTTTAGCTCCCTAACTAACTAAGTGCTTTGAAGAGCTTGGGGTATCATAACTTGAGGCTTTCTCTCTTGGGGGCTGGACATTCAAGAACATTATCAACTTCATCTCATCCATCTATACATCTTGTTCTTGAAAGGTTGTTTCAATGCACACCCTATGGTTGCTATTTTGGTTTGATAGCATACTATTTCACATATATATTTATGATCCATGTTCTTGGGTTTTGTTTATGGTTTTAAATGGAAAAAATTTTCACATTGGTAACCATATGTCTAATCCTACTATCCGCTATGTTTTTATAGTTTAAATGGTTAAACTAACTTTGATTTACATGTTACAAAACCCAACATTGACATCTAGAGACGGTTATGTGGAATATGTGCTTCAAAAGTTCTTGAAAAGTTAGTTTTCATGGACTTTTTCATCCCATTAGGGGTGTTTTGTTGTGGGTGATTGAATCCCTTATGTTTCAAGGTTTAATCTTGCATGCTTTAGTATAAACCTTGAAAAATGAAGACCAATTGGTTGATTGTGTTGATTGGACTAAACCCTAATGTTTTGGTTCATGTTGGCCGAAACTTTGGGGCTAAAATAAGGGGTTCATTGTTATTCTTGGATGTTGTATATGTTTCTTATTTTGGTGCATATCATAGCCTTGACCTTATGTATTTTGGATTTGGTTGATTATGGTTTTGTCATGTTGGTTTTGATTCATGAAAGGGTTGTAATATTTGTGTTTGTATTTTGGGTTGTAATTTAATTATTCACTTGGTTATGTAATAAATAGATTAGGTGCATTTCTTTTATCAGAAAAATGTATTACGATATGATTTTGTAAAAGAAGATGCACAAGATGAAGACCCAAGGAAGGAGACAAATGATATGGACACTTGAAGCATTTGGATATGTATTCAAGTGGGAGTTCATTGACACATTTTGATGTGTCATCTTAACCCTTAATAAAGACATTATGACAACATTTGTGATGGCAAACAAGTGTGGTCAACTTAGTGGCTATGGTTATGCATAACAAATTCATTAAGTGGTTAATAAAAGGTTATTCAAAGGATTAATGATTTTAATAAAAGGGGTTTTATTAAAAGTGAACCATAGGGTACCTTGTATTTGAAAGCATGCAAATATATGTTACATAGAGTTTTCTAAACTAAGATTTTGAAAACTTAAAATTTCTTTTATAAACAAGTTTAATGCCGTCCTTTTGCACAACACTTGAGTCATTTGGAAACTCTTAATGGGATAAAGGTCACCTAACCATTTTGAGGGAACTTGTGATTTGAGGTGGGGATACCATATTTGTGGGATAAAGGTCACCTAACCACTTATGTTGGAAAACTCACATGTGTGTGCAAGTAGGGTAACTTGATTCGCAAATCATGTTAAATGGATCACCTAAAATATGGTTTACAAAGGTGTTGATGGGATAAACATGCCAACTATGCATATGATGTTTTAAAGTCGATCCCATACCTTAGAAGTTGCCAAGTGTTGTAATTATCAAAACGTTGACTACCTTGTTAATTTAAATAATGGGATAAAGGTCACCTAACCACTATTTAAATATAACGTTGGATTCTAGAATTTTAAAATTATGTAAGAGATTTAAAAGGTGTTTTAACTATTAAAATATGAATAATATCGAAAATACTAAAATTGGACTTTGTTATATGTTGTAGATGGCCACCAACAACAATGAAAACAATGAAATCCCGTCTGCTCACACATTATCACTAAGGACCATTCTCCAAAAGGAACGTCTGAACCATAACAACTTTATTGATTGGTTTCGAAACTTGAGAATTGTTCTCAAGCAAGAGAAACGATCATATAATTTAGACGATCCGATTCCCGATCAACCTAAAGAGGAGGATGAGGAGGCCTGCAATAATTGGGTGAAATACACTAAGGACTTGGTCCAAGTGTCTTGCCTCATGTTGGCAAGTATGACTCCGGATCTCCAAAAGGATTATAAACATCATGGAGCATACGACATGATAACCAAGTTGAAGGAAACATTCCAACAACAAAAAAGGGTAGAGCGCTTCGGAACCGTTCGAGCACTCCATGCGTGTCGTATGGATGACACCCAATCTGTTTCATCTTATGTACTTAAGATGAAAAGCCACATCGACCATCTCGAAAGGCTAAATTGCCCCGTCTCGAAAGAGTTGGCTACGGATTTGATCCTCAACTCTTTGTCAAAAAGGTTTGACAAATTTGTCATGAATTATAACATGAAATGGTAGGACAAGAACATAAGTGAGCTTCACTCTATGCTCAAAACCGCCAAGGCGGCCAGGGGTAAAAGGATTTTACCCGTTCTCACCATCAATGAAGGTGGGAACAAGAAGAGGCCTCACCCCGCACCCAAGGCAAATGTTGCCAAGGGTAAGGGGCATGTTAGGGGAAAGGGAAAGGGAGTGGAAAGAGCGCCACCACCAAAACCAGCAGAGAAGAAGCAAAAGGTTGCTT
>BJCM01103525.1:1691-17062 GCA_018326385.1 Flaveria bidentis | reverse complement strand
GCAACCCCCAACTTGCTCGATCCACCTGCGCGAACCCCACCTGCGCAACCCATTTCCTCGGCCGATCATCCACCTGCGGTCTCCCCTCGATGTGCTCGTCGGTGGTGAAGGTGGTGGCGGTGGTGGTGGTGAAGGGGACATTTGGGGGTTTTGGGAAAGTCAAAATTGTTGACCGGTGAAAGTGATTGTGATGGTGATGGTGGATGTTATAAATTTTATATTTTTATCGTTCAGCAGAGTTAGTCAGACACTGAATTAAACAGTCAAGTTTTAGTCAGATACATACCCAGTCAGAACTTCTAACTGGGTCAGCTTCTGACTCAGTCAGATCTTACCCAGTTAGTGTAATCAAACAGCCCCTTAATATTCCAACCCATGTAAGATGTTTATCTAAACGGGTCAAATAAATTAGCAAGTGAGAACATGTTGGTGGGTAAATCAAGTTGCAAATGGGCTAAAATGTTCTGCAGGTTTTAAATGGCTTGTGATAAAAGATATATAGTTGTAAACATATAAAGGCAGAAGTTGTAAACGTATGGCTTGTGATAAAAGGCATAAGTTGTAAACGTATGGCTTGTGATAAAAGGCATAAGTTGTAAACGTATGGCTTGTGATAAAAGGCATAAGTTGTAAACGTATGGCTTGTGATAAAAGACATAAAGTTGTAAACATGTTAACCGGGTAGTAATCGGGTTTGTGTTAGAACTTATACATTACATCTTTTAAAAAATTTTAAAATTCAAATTTTATTGAAATATTCGATTTTCTTTTAACTCACAAAAGTCAAAACCCCTTAAAAGTGTGTAAATTATATCACTAGTGATTTAGGAACCATTTTGCAAAGTTGGTTTTATTTGATACCCTGATTAAGAATGCAAACATAACGCTTCTAAAAATTCCGTTTAAAACCGTTGAAATTAGGTTGATCAACTAACACTGTATATGTTTTTTCTTCATTTCTATAGACATATGTTTGATACACGTATAAAGTTAAAATAAAAAGAGAAATTTGCATAAATGGTCTTTGTGGTTTAATCTGATTACATGTTTGGTTTTTAAACTTTAAAAATAATAAATCGAGTCCAAAACTTGTTTACTCATCGCATGTTTGTTCTTTAAATTTTAAAAATTATAAAATGAGTCCAAAACTTTGTTTACTTATTGCACGTTTGGTCTTAAACATTAAATTATTTTAATTTTTTATGCATTTTATAAAATCTAGCATAATTTTTAATTTGAACTTTATGAAACAAAAGTGCAACAAAGTGCAACGCTCACACAAGTTGGAACTAAACTTCTAATTTTTGAAATTTAAGCACCAAACATGGCTACGTAAAAATTTAAACCAACTTTATTACCAATTTATGAATTTTTCTCTAAATACCATAAAAACAACAAAATGAAAAGATTAAGCATATGTATCAATAACATTTAAACATAAAAACTTCAAGTTAAAACCATTATTACTATGTCCTTAAAAAGAAAACTTGCTTGCATTTGCTATCGACCCCTAGTCTCACTATAAGTTTCAAATTTTACATTTTCATTCTTAAAACATTTTTAAAATTTTGTAAAATTTCACTTTGAACCCCCATTAATTTCTTAAAGTTTCAGGTTTACTCATGTCCCATGTACAATATTTACTTAAAAAACTATTTTTTTATGTTCGTTATTTTATGTATGTGTTTGTATGAGTTGGCTCAAATATAAAACGTTTTCGTTTTTATTATCATATAAACTTTGATATGGTTTACGTTTTGACGTAAACTTTGTTCATAAATGAGTTGAGTCAAATATAAAACATGTTTGTATTTATTTTTATGTATGCTTTGAGTTGCTCTATACTTTGAAATAAGTTTTGTTTGGAAATGCGTCAGGGCGACTATAATACGTTTAAATTCGACTCTAAGTTACTCTACATTTTGACGTAAATTTAATCCATAAAAGAGACACGAGAATTGTTAGCTATACTTTATTACGCCGCATATGGTTGTTACACGTGCTTTTTTATGTATGTTTTAAATTTGGTCTATGTTTCAACTTAAATTTTGTTTGTAAAAGAGTTGGGCAAAAAAATACATTTTTAGTCAACAGTATAAAATCAAGTTATTCTATGTTTCGATGTAAATTTAGTTAAGTTGCGAGTTGGGTAGATTGTGATGCATGCTTTATCATGTCATGTACAATGTCACTATAAAGCACATAAAGCATGTCAACAAAACACTCGCTCCTTACATTTTGTAAATTTAAGAGTGTCTAGACTAAATGTATTGTAAAATAGTTGGCTAGTTGATATTGATGAACTAAAACACGATCCATGGTGTCAAAGATATCAACATTAACCTAGAGGTTCTTAAATTTACGACTCTTGTATCATGTTTATCTCAACAGGTCTCTTAAATTTACGACCCATGTATCATGATTATCTCAACAAGTCAAATAAGTGCACAAGTCAGAACATGTTGGTGGGAAATGTTAGGTTTCAAGTGGCACAACATAACCAATAAACAAACATAAACGAATATAATGCATAATAGAAAATAAAACAAAATAAATTTTTTCACTACGTTCGGTTAGTATGTTCAATGCCCACGAGTTGCAACTAGGGTTTTTCTTAGTTATACTCACTACAAATATTACAATATGTAACATGGATACATACAAAGAATAGCTAGGGTTCCTAACCTAGTAAATAATGAAAACAACTCGTGGGCACAAACCTTAAACCTTCATAAACATAACAATTTCCCACTTGAAGTCTTTGCGATAAATTCTAACATGTTATTCTAGTACAAAACAACTCAATCATTTAGTAACTCAATTAATCTTAAAAAAAAAGCCTTCCACGCCTCTAATTTCTAAAGAACAAACTAAAAGTCCATCAAATTTCCTGGTTGTAGTGACTCCTTAACATCAACTACCAGAAGGGCCAGTTGAAGCTCCATTGAGCTCCAACTTATACCGTGGCTACTCCCGCCAACAACTCATCCTTTGTCTCATCCAATTGGTACACTCTATGGATCTAGAGTTACACCGAGAATCACCGTCACTCTCCAAACTCAACAAACAATCAAAGGCGATAATTTTCCAGTTGTAGTCTTCAAAACCAATGACTTTTTGTAATTGTACCCGAACACAACCCATGTTCCAGCTGTCATCAAATACCTTAAATGGTTTAGACTTGTGGACTCATTTAACTAACATCCTTGCTCCAAACATCATGGTTTTAAAATAAATTTTTTAGCAACACATTTAGTGAACTAAATATTTTAGTGCTTAACAAGGATAGTCAAACTTCCCTTAGCAGGTATCTCAACCATATACAATAATCCAAACTTCATACCACAAGCGATAAACATATTATCGGTAAATCACCCTCCATTTACAACCACCAAATTATTCTTTTTAGTCTTTGTTCATCCAGATGACTAGTTGAAATCAGAATTTTCTTTTCATCCCTGTTCTTGATGATTAAGCTTTTATCATCTCTCTTGTTTCTGAATACCCATTTGTGCTTATTAGTACTTGACCAGATGGTAGTGGACATAGGTTCCAAACCTTTTATCTTTTGAATTGAAGCAATTCCTCTTGCGTTGATTCAACCCAACTACTATCTTTCAATGCTTCTTCTACCTTCTTGGGCTCCATCTGAGATAAGAAGCATGAGTATAGGCAGACATTCCCATTGTGAGTTTTTCCACTTGTTCTCACGCGTTAAGAGACATCTCCAATGATATTCTCAGTTCGATGAGTATTGTGAATCCTAAGCCTGAGGATCACATCTAGTTGCATGGATAGATCTAAATTGGAAAAGTTTGGCTAAAGCTTTTGGACACTTAGTCCAGCTGATGTTTCATGCTCATTCAATGAGGACTGATTGAATGAAGGAGAAATAACATCAACATCAGTTGGCTGTGAAACAACATTAACAGTTGCATGTTCCTTCAAAATACTACTTCCATCAGCTTGGTGTTGTGTGTTGTCACCGAGTGAATTTTGAGGCTTACTTTGTTGACAACTTGTTGAAGCTCCACTGATTCCTGAGATAGTTATGCTATCATATCTACCAATTGTGGGAGCTTGATTTTCAGCAACTCTTGGAGATCTTGGAAGAGGTGTAGGTAACTCAAATAGTTGATCACCATCAGAATCACATTGAGTACTTGTTGCAGCTGAAACATTCTCATAAGAGGGTTTAGAATAGTTTGGAAACAATTCTAAATCAAAAATATGATTAGGGCCATTCCCCCTAACACGAGGAGTGTGCCCATTAACAACAATGCTAGATGATTCCTCAATTAATTTTAATTTTAATATCCAACAAGGATAGCATCATCTGACTTTTCAGAAAATTTTGCCAAATTGTCCTTTGTGTAAAGTATAGTACACCTGCTGCCAAAGGACCTAAGAAAACCAATGAACGGTGGTCTCTTGTTCCATAACTCATAAGGGGTTTTTCTATGTGGCTTAACTACAAGACTCTGTTCTGCACATAGCATGCAGTGCTGACTGCCTCTGCCTAGAATGTTAGAGGCAACTTTGAATCAACTAACATAGTTCGAGCAGCCTCAATAAGTGTCCTATTTCTCCTCAATAAGTGTCCTATTTCTCCTCTCAGCAACATCATTTTGTTTAGGAGTTCTAGGAGCACTATATTGTTTGGCAATCCCTTTTGAGCTACAAAATGAGTCAAGAACTTGATTCTTAAACTCAATCCCTTGATCACTTCTAATAATCTTATCATTGTAATTAATTTGATTCTTTATTTTAAAAATAAAAGATTTTAAAGTTTCAATAGTTTCATCTTTAGTTTTTAAAAAGAATACCTATGTAAATGTAGTAAAATCATCAATAATTACAAGACAGTATGATTTCCTTTCAATGCTCATTATACTTGTGGGACCAAATAGCTCCATGTGCAATAAGTGTAATGGATTGGTGACAGAGTTAACTTCTGTGGATTTGTAAGATGCTCTATGTTGCTTTCCTTTCAGATATGCAACATAGTTGTCTCTATAGAAAAAAATCCTTTCTAGGCACACCATGTACCAAGTTATTTTTAACCAATTTATTCATGGTTTTAAAATTGACATGACACATACGTTTATGCCATAGAGTTGAGTAATCACTATTAGCTTTGGAAAGAAAGCATGATACTTCACCCAATAAGGAAGCATTCACATCCAACTTGTACATATCCCCTTTTCTGGGAGATATAAGAAGCACTAATTCCTAAGGAACTGTCATCCCAGGTTTGAAGATAATACACTCATGTTCTATGAAAAGCATTTGATGCTTTTAATCACAAATTGAGAAAAACTTAAAAGATTGTGTTCAAGTTGTTTGACAAAGTTTACTTTGTCAACCATTAACTTGCCATTGGATAAACTTTTTCTGCCTGAAATGTATCATCCGGTCTCACATCCAAATTGATCAGGACCTCCATCAAAATGTTGAAATTTTTTTAAGAAGAGATTTGTTCCCAGTCATGTGCCTGGAACATCCACTGTCTACAATGAACACATTGTTATTCTTGTCATGTGGATGTCACTTCACATAAGGTGAAAATACAATTATGATTGGAAACCCAAGCCTTGCTGCACTTGGGTTCTACCAATGAGGATGACATAGTTGAACCAAAAGATATGAGAGAAGGTTCAATAAATGTCTGTGAAGAGGAGGTTTGGACTGCAACATCTTGTTTGATCTTCCATTCCATTCTTTGGCTGATCAATGTAGATGAGCTTGTTGAAGCTTGAGCAGCATGACATTCTTTCGAAGCTTCTCTTTTATCGAAAGAAGCCTTTACCACCTTTTCTTCTGAAGTAGTCTTCTTCTTGGAAGGTTTCAAAGGAACTCTCTTGTTCTTTTGAATTTTCTTTTTCTTATCTTCCAAAGCTATTTTCCCTTGGGAAGATGAGTTTCTTCCAAAGCAATTTTGCTTCGGAAACAAGTTTTCCTTTCCTCATCACTTGAACCATGTGATAAGGTCCAAATGTGAAACCTTGCTTGACTCCTTCTTTCTTAACTTTATTTGCATAATGTGTGCTTACAGGATTGTTATAACAATCTTTATCCATATGGTTTTGTAGACCGCACATTATACATGCAATGTTAATCTTTGGGAAATTTGAGGATTGTTGTTTCTTGCTCTTCTTGTTTTAATCAATAGTCATACCCTTTCACTTCTGATCTTTTAGCAGGACAAGAGTGTTAGTACTACACACCTTACCAAAATTAGAGTTTCCAACCACCTGGAATCTAGCTAAAATGAACACACCCTTTTGTTTTAGGTCTATCTTTAGTTTGGATTCATGCACTTTCTTAACAATTTTTCTGGCTGCCTTAGCCTTGTTTCTTCTGAATTTGGTAGTTAGGGGTTGATCATCACTAGTGGATGTGGGTTGATTTACTCGGTTTTTCCTTGTGATGGCCTCCATAGTTGTATCATCCTTCAATTCATGGGGTGGTGTGTCAACTGTTGGAACCTCTTGCTCTTCAGTCCCATATCTTTGTTGTCTAATAGACTTATAAAAATATGGTGGAGTAATTTTTTTGATTCCCAACCCACCTTTGTTTTGATAACAAATCTTTGGGCTTGAGCCTTAGTCAAATCTATCTTAGATTTAAGTCCTATAATTTATATGATCCTATACCCATAAATCACAATCTTTGTCTTGAATCTGAGGGGGAGGATACTAATCAACATCAGTATAGGGCAATCATTAGATCTCCAATTTGTCTTACAACAAGTAAACCTGATATCATGTTTGCAACTTGCATCTGTACAAGATATCAGGCTGCTCCAAAGGTGTCTCACCTAGTTGTTGACAAGAGAATTCTTAGATACCTCAAAGGAGCACCTAAATAGGGTCTCTAGTATCCAAGGAACAACAATTTCAATCTCTATGCCTACACTAATCGTGACTATGGTGGCTGTAACATCAACAAGAAATCAACACCGGGAGGATGTCAATTTCTTGGTGGAAGGATTGTCTCATGTCAATGTAAAAAGCAATCCTATGTCTCAACATCTACTACTAAAGCTGAATACATTGCTGCTGCTAGTTGCTATGCTCAGTTGTTGTAGATTCATAACCAGATAATAGACTATGGATTCAACTTCATGATTACTCCTATCCACATTGACAACAAAAGTGCTATATCCATTATAGAAAATCCTGTCAAGCACTCCAAGACAAAACACATTGACATTAGGTATCATTTCATTAGAGATATTCATGAGAAAAATCTGATTAAACTAGTAAAAGTTGATTCAAATGAACAATATGCTGATTTGTTCACTAAAGCATTTGATGAATAAAGATTTAAGTATCTTATTATAGCTATTAGGGTGATAAACATTGATTAGTCCATCTCATTTGAAAACCTTTTCAAAATGTGTCTTGTCTTTGTCAAAACAATCTAAGCTCTGTTACAAAAGGCTTTTCTTCAAAATTTCACTAAGTATAACATCTTCCGAAGAGGAATTAACCTAGAGATGATTTCATATATATATCTTCCGAAGAAAAAATTCTCCAAGGGAAATCTTATCTTCAGAAGAGTTTTTAGTCTTGGAAGAAGCTTTTTGATATCATATTAGATCTGCTTCCGAAACTTAATAAACTTCTTCACTCAGAAGGCCTTGTTACTCTCCGAAGTAAATTGGATAGATTTACCTTCGGAAGTAATATTGGCTTCGGAAGAAGATTACCTTCGGAAAAGTTTTATACTCGGAAGAAAGCTTTACTATGTAACGGAAATCTTTTGGGCCCCACACTATAAAAAGGTAAAGATTTTTTTAATGATGTCAGAATTTTTTAAATAGATTTATCTTATCGCCATTGTCACATCATAACCCAAACCATAAGTTCAACTTATCCATCCGCCATTTTCACCCATTTCACTGCCCAAAGCTTCCTTTGTCTTAAATTTACCCAAATTCAAGCTCATTTCTCTAACAACTTTCTCATAAAATGGTACTAAACCATCAACACAACAAAGTCGCACTCCTTGACTCTTCCAAGGATGTTGACTTCTCTGAAATCATCTCCTTTCTTACCCAATCAACCTACAACACTGCCCTAACTGTTAACACCATTGTCTACTTTAACCACATGGTAGAGTTTTGGGGTAACAGACAGATTGTAACCCTGAACGGAGTTAGGGTTCTTAGGTCGAGCTTCTGTGGTCATGAATTGATCAAATTTGAAAAAATTATTAGGGAGCATCTAGAGCTTCATGATGAGGGCTCTCTTATAGAGTTCCCCAAAACAGACCTAGATGACACGTATACCCAAATGGGATATGGTGGTGATGTGAGCAGATCAACTGTGTACAAGTTCAATTTTTTCTACAATTGGAAGTTCCTGCTTCATATAGTCCTTCACTGCCTGTCAAACAAGTCTGGGGGATGGGATCAAATCCCTTATGAACTAGGATGCCTAGTGAAAGGGTTGATAAAAGGCCTCCAGTTCAACTATTCAAGGTTTGTGCTGACTAATCTAATGGGGAACCTTCAAAGGGAGACATTTACTTGTATCCCCAGTTCATTCAGCACATAATCAACTGTGAGCTGGACGAGAGTAAGCTTGTTTGTGCAGCTGCTCTACCTGTCCCTCACATGAAGCCGACCATTTTCAAGGTGCTGAGGAGGATGTCCACTAACTTTGCTGGAAGACACACCGACCTCCTTGCAGATATGATTGAGCCAGTGTCTCTTGGTAACATCCTTGTTAACCCCACAAGTGATGAACCCACACCAACATTAACCCCCACAATGCCAAATCTACATTCCCACCCTATCAAAATTACTTATCAGAGACGTTTTAAACGGACCCTTGTTCAATCTCCTCTGATTGAAAAAGTCCCCCTAGTTCAATCCAAAAAGGCTAGAGTGGAAACATGGGCTCCCACTCAGTCTGAGGTCCCACTTTCCTTCACAGTCGAGCTCAATATGGGTATTGAGTCTCCTCAGCCTCAATCCCATGATCTCCAAACCCAAGCTGAAACCCCTCAAGATGAGTCACTATACTCTCTTGAGCAGCCAAAAAGGGACAACCATTCTTATAGGCTCAATGCCATATATCAATGTCCTGGGTCATTGGGCATAACCTCTATATCCTTTACTGACCTTTAATAGGAACTGCTGAGGAGATTATGTCTCTTCAAGGCTATGAGGTTGATCAACAACACCCACCTAATGATCAACTGAGCCTAGTGAGACCTTTGATCTCTAGCCCCCATCAACAAACCCCAACTAAGGTAGTCCCACTGGTGTGGATGGGACTCATGTGGATTCAGCTGCCACTACTAAAGGTGCCTCATTGGACCTTCAGGATAGTGGTAACATCTCTGAGACTGAATCTACGACAACCGTGCCCTTTGATTACTCTGAAAGAGACATGATTAGGCAGGGGAAACTAGGGCGCCAAGAAGCCACATCTGGTGGTGAGGATAAACATACTAGGTATGTTACCTCATCTTCTCGTGATTCTTAGAAAGAAGATGAGGGAAGTATGCAACTCACTATCAGAGACCTACTATCTAAAGTCTCAAATCTTGAGCTCAAGGTTAAGACTTTAGAGGATAGGTCTACCACTCAGTAACTTGAGATTAAAAGTCTCAAGGCTCAAGTAGCTAAGAAATAAATTAAGAGATCGGTTAGGCATGTACCAATTCAAGTCTCTAGGACTTTTTCCTCTAGCTCATCAAGCTCTCAAGATGATGCTACCAAAAATGGGGATATTGTTAAGAGACAAGCACATGAGGAGCCAGAAAGCTTAGCTATTTCTACAGTGTCTTCTAGATATCCTACTCAACAATCAACTATTTTCCCAGAGCCTCCTCCAATCATCCTTCAAATGGACCCAAGGATGCTCAAAGATCTAAGCATGTTCTTAACCAAGTTCTTGATAGGATCTTCTATTGAATAGCCGAGTCCGGATGTTATTGTGGCATACTTTGGGGCTGAAGAGCTTCAAAGGCTGAATGCACCATCTACCACTATCAAGGAAGTTAGTCAACCTAAGGTCCACATTGAACACAAGATTTATTTTGAAGGGGATATGGGGACTAATGGCTCAGCAACCAAAAAAATTGGGACAGATAGTGAAATCCCACAAACTTCCGAAGCTGAGACGCAAGCAGCGGAAGGATTATACTCTTTGTTCGATGATCTAATTATCATAGATACAATTTAGAACTAGCATCTGAGGTAAATAGTAAGGACTTTCTCAATTCCCACTCACTCAAACACCATCATCACCACATGCTCCAGTCACCACCAACCAACTTGACACCTCTACACAAGAACATCCAAAGTCTCAAACTTCCAAAAAATTAAAATAAAAAGGAAGATGACTATGGAAGAACTTCTAGAGGAGGAAAGGATGGAGAAACTAAAATGGAAAGGTAGACTCTCCACTAGGAAGCTACTAGCTGCAAGTAGCAACGCAGTTGTAGCCAACCAAGAGGCTATCGACAATAAAAGAAGGATGGAGATCATTAACAAACTTGTCAATCTAGGAGCTGCTAATGAAGATGTGCTCCTGTTACCACTGGAGGAGCTGATTGAGTTGGAAAAGGCAACCATGCTGCAAAAAGAAGAGGAAGAAGCAACAAGGTTGGCCTTAGAGGAAGAAAGGTTAAGAAAAAAAGAAGAAGCTAACATGCAGCTTAGGAGTGAAATGATAGCTTTCTTAAGCTCTAGGGGATTCTCTTTTGAGGAATTAACTCCTCACAATAATGATATGATCTTGTTGCTTTTCAAGAAAGAACAAGATCAATTGGAGAAAGAGAGAAAGAAAGCTGTTAGGGAAAAGCCGAGAGAAAAGAAGAAGAAATTGGAAGAAGCTCAACTTGCGGCTGTCAAGAAGATGGGTGATAAAGCCTGGATGAAAGATTATCTCAAGGCCCATGGCTTCTCTGGCAGGCAAGTTGGCCCCATGTTTGAAAGGACCTTGCATGACATGTTAGTGACATCAAAGCTGACATTCGCTCAGGAAGATGGAAAGAGATGTACTGAAGACTACAGGGGATGACCTCTAGGACAACACCTCAACCTCAACCTGAACCAATCCCTTTCCCTTTCCCCATTAAAACCAAGCCAACCACTAAGCAATACACTTCTAAACCCACACCATCAACCATAACCTCTTCCTCACCCACTCAATCATAACAACCACCTCAACTACCCATCCTCAAACCCAAAACACTACCTAGAACCCAAACATCATTACCTACCTGACAACCACCCAAGTCATCCCCTCAGCCATCCAAATCTCTTTCCTTGGAAGAATTCAAGTAGATCAAGACGAAGCTCATCAAATGTACTACTTTGAGCGATATCTCTTGTGAGGAGGGGTCAATCAAGCTAACATATGTTGATGGCTCCTCACGTTCCCTCACTAGAGAACAATTCCTTGATCTGCCAAGAGGAACACTAGACTACGCTATTAAACTCTTTGGCCTCAACTCTGACTCGTTAAATAAAGAAGAGAAGAAGCTAAGAAGAAGGCTAGTGACTCCTAGATTCGATGAAATGAGACAAGGTACCAAGTCAACCCCTTATGTCTACAAAAAAAAAAAAATAATCGAGTGGAGGTTCGAAGACTCTTCTCACAACTTTGTTGGGGAAAGAGAGAATGGTGAGATCAACATGCTTAACGCCTCCTCTCTGCTACACTTAACCAGATTTGATATTATTGACTTAGCAAACAAACAATTCTCCAATGCTTCCAACTCTAGATAGTTGCTCACATCAGACTTCATCTAAGCAGTCTTCATCTGGCTGAGTTGACCGCAAAGGGCCAAGATTGTAGAAGAGTTGAAGCTGAGAGAGAAGGATGAAAAGGAAGGATCAACAACCAAAGGCAAAGTCTTTCTTCAAATGATTGAAAGTCCTAAATTGGACTCTATAGTTACATGGAGTACAACTACAACTCCCATAAACTAACTCTCTTCAGAGGGCCACAACAAAGGGTACATATCATACAAAGTGACAGACTTGGTAGCATCAGCTTAGGGGGAGTTTGTTGGAACAACTAAGGCTGGTGCAACAAAAACAAATACTTAAACAATTATGGTGCAACTAATGAAGAACTTCCGAAGGCAAAAGCTGAGCTTCCAAAGGTCAAGTCTGAAAGAGCTTCTGAAGAGGAACTCCAACTTCCAAAGACAAAGTCTTCCTTCTTTCGAAGTTCAACACTTAGAAGAATTCAAGACAATGACTTTCGAAGCATGAAGGACTGAAGAATGTCTCAAGCCTCGGAAGAGGTAGTCTCTTCCAAAGTATAAATGGCTTTGGAAGAACTTGTTCTTCCGAAGCCAATTAACCTTCGGAAGAACCTACTTTGAACCAGTGGACATAAGTATGGTCCCTTTGACACTCCACTACAAATCTCTAAAATATTACATGGTGCTTTTTCCATGCCCATGTAGTTGATCATACTTTATCAGTTAGTACAATTACCAACTTTAGTTGGTGACAAAAGGTAAGTCATGGGCATGTCATGACTACCAAATCTTAGATATTATTTTATCTAAGATACCTTACTTCTAGTAATGTGGTATTTTTCTAGTTGTAAGTTCCAGCTGGTATCAAAGTACATCTGGCTATAGGTAGTAGTATATATAGTTTCTCATTGTAAATCATGTATCATTCTTGTAAGAGTCTTGTAATACTTTAAGTTAAAAGTAATATATACAAGTATCTTGAAAACTATTCTCTTGTGTTTTTGTTTATTTATACTTGGTATACTATTATCAACTTTAAGAGGTTCTGCATCATCTATACGAGTGAGACTTGGTGAGTTTGAGAGAACATAATTATGTTGAGTGAACAAACCCGATCCTGTATCTTGTCATTGGCTAATCGTACATTTCCAAATCACCATGTTTCAAATTCACCATGTCTCCTCTTGTCCATGGCGTGAACTGAAGCACTTGAATCCATGACCAAAGAGTCTACACTATTTTCCATACTATTTATAATGCATTCTCATAAAAAAATAACTCCAGCAGTAGTGTTTAATTCCTTCTTATGTGAACACCGACTCTTAACATGTCCCACTTTATTGTAGCTTCGACACTTTACATTTTTCTATGAATTGAATGATGTAAGGCCCCATTCTCGGGACGCTTACAGCTGGCCAATCATTGCACATAAAACATATAATTACATTAACTTAAAGAAAACATTGCAGCGGAAACATTAAAACAAACATTCCATTTCATTATAAAAGTTTTTGCAAAATAATACATCGTTATCAAATTACAGAATACTTGTTTCATTACATCACAAAAGCATTATAACAATGGATGCCATCCAAAATATGCAAAGTAGCCGCCCCGTGCCATCCTCAGCAACCTTACCTACCAACTGGAAAATGCATAAAAGTCAGCGTTGCTGAGTAAATTCTAGTTTTACAAAAAAACCTTATATTACCTTTCATTCGTTAAAAAATTTTCTTTACTATCACACGTGATCACACATCATACGTACATCAAGGTAATAGTTATTATCTTTATCATCATTCGTTTCATACATTTTGCACGTTTCGCTCATTTTGTACTTATCGCACTTTTCGTACATTTATTATCTTTTACTTCTATCTCGGTCCTGTCATGTACTTAACCCCCCTCTAGAGCACCAAACAATTTCATATAGGGATAAGTGACAAGGACCCCATATCGCACGTATGGAGTGGTCACTAGGACAGACTCCCCCTGTGTGTGAACTCTTATGGGTTCGCCAAAATCGCACGCTAAATAACACACAATAATTAGGAAATCGCACGTATTAGAGCAATCACCGAGACTGAACTCTTACTGTGTGTATGAACCCTTATGAGTTAGCCAAAATCGCACGTTGTAGACACACACAGTTAAGCTAACAACTCTCAATGAGTTGTGAACCTCCTTTCATTTGCTTGCAAGACTTTTCATTCGTTCATTATGTTCCACTTTCATTATCACGTAAAGTCACATCATCATACGTAATAAAGAACATAATAAACATATCATACAAGCATACATAATCATCATACATCAACAACATGCATAAGCATCACATCAATCACACATCCTCATGCATGGGCATCCATCATACATCATCATCAAGTCACATCCTACATCACCCATCACATCGTATATGACTTCAAAAAGTCAACTTTCATAGCCCCCGAGACCCTCCCAAGTCAAAGCCTACATTTCACTTTTCCCCGGAAATCAAAAAAATATTCTAAGTCTTTAGGCGCATGAGCTTTATGTAGGCGCATGAGCACTATGCAGGCGTATGACCTTTCAGGCGCATAAGGAACACTTAGGAACATGAGCAACTTTCAGGTGCATTAGCACTATTGGGGCGTATGAGCTACACTTAGTCTATTCTGGGCAAATTCTAGGCGCATGGACACTATGCAGGCACATGAGTGCCTAAGCGCATGAACTATCTGGGCGTATGAACACTTAGTCAATTTCAGCCTAACTCTAGGTGCATGAGTACTATTTGGGCGCATGAGGAACACTTGGCAGTTATTTCGGTTGGGCGCATGAGCTACTGTTTAGGCGTATGAGCAGCCTAATTCACACTTATCATCATAAATCAGTCCCCAAACATCACCCATCATGTTCTAAGCTTAAATCTTACATTCTAAGCCTTAGAAACACAACAATAACATCATCAAACACATACATAGCCCGAAATCAAATCCCACCCATAACATACACACATACACATATATACGGGTATAAAACCCAACTTTATAAAAATGTACATACATGCATTTCCAGCCCCAAAGCAGTTTAAAACAAGTAAAAAGGGGGTTCTAGAACTCACCTTTGCAGCCTTTGGTTATGACTTCTTCAAAAACCCGTTTGCAACAGAGTTCAACCGCCTAGAAACCCACCAAAACACACACCTGAACACAAACAACATACATAAGCATACAACCGAGGATAAAACCAGTTAAGAACACCATAAACTCATGAATTCTTACATTGAATTCAACTTCCTACACTTGTTCTTCAAAATACCCGAGAGATTTTGCTCTCTTTCTTTCTCTCTCTAAAAATATCCGAGGATTTGTGTGTAGAGAGAGTGATGGGCGGCCATGCCACCTTTATCACCAACTTTGAAAGTTTTAGTCCTTTTTGACACATTAGATCCCTCTACTTGGGCTTTATATCTTTTCTTTCTTATTCTTTACTGTATTCTTCTTTTCTTTGACTTTTAAAATAACAAGGTGTTAAAAGTCCACCCCCTTATATAGGTTTTGTCCCTGAAGCCTGTTATTCCTCAAACAATCGTGGGTAATGCTGTCTCATTTCCTCCTCTGCCTCCCACGTAGACTCAGATCCCTTCCTATGCT
>BJCM01103481.1:0-11682 GCA_018326385.1 Flaveria bidentis | reverse complement strand
ATTATAAATCATAAGATTAAGGTATTATTCCGCTGCGTTTTTCAAGTTTAAATGGTTAAACTATCTTGATAATGGTCCAACAAACCCAACAGCTAATGGTTCAGTCGTATGAATGAAAACTAAAACCTATAAATACCACATAATTCGTGGAATAATGTGAGACTTCGAATATTCACAAACGCTAGCCGTCCAGAATGCCCTAAGCAGCCTATTCAACTTCATAGTTCATTCCTGATCGATTTCTAATCAATTCTTAACGTTTGTTTCATTGTTAGATCGATCAGGTTGTCGATCTATCTGATTGGATCGCCAATCAAATAGGATTCTACACTATTTGATCTGGTCTCACGCAGAATCCGTTATTACTCCATACGAAAACGGTCCTAACAGTACATATGTACTTAACTAAACTATGTGGTCAATCGGTCTGCGATACTTACGAATGCATTCATCGAATTATTTATTCAGTGTTTCTCATTGATAAACTTTCTTGTTGGAGAATGTTAAGAAAAATTAAGATAAACCATCTTGAGGAAACTAAAGTATGGCCTACAAACATTGGTGTGCGAATGTTACTCAGGTGTTAGTATTGCTTAATAATGGAGAAAATTGACTGTAATGAGGCGCTACACGTTGAAGACGACATTAAAAATATTTGTGTCAACTATATTGACATTACATGGCGAATGAGTTTTACAAATTACATCACATACCTTAAAACTAGACTTTTAACGTTTCAAACTTGTATTTTTGTTTCTTGATTAATGTTATGTATTCACGTATGGTTTATAAATAAAATTTTCACTTTTACTCTTCTTTTGATTTCTAACAAACATCATTTAAAACTAATAGCTAAAACAATAATATAGAATAATAACATCATTGAAATATATGATAACAAAATCATAAAAACTAATACAATAAAATCCTAACATGGATGGGGTAAGTTGCACCTGAAATAAAATCGATCACCAATGAACCACGTATACAATGTAAATGTCTCCTTAAATTTCCACCATAATCTAGCGATTTGTTCGTAACTATATGTTCCGTCAAAATGCAAACGTAAACTCCTTCGTTACCTCTCAAGTCTTGGGGTGATACAACATAATCTTTATTTATTTCAACCCCAATGATTCTTCCGGTTTTCCTGTCTTTTTCCAAAAATAAAGGTTTAATAACAGAGCGCCAAAATACATGGAAACCTTCATCAACGTTTGGTGAACCAACTGATCAAATTTATCACCATCTATTTTTTCATCACAAAAAATCTCCAATCTTATTATCCACAAATTAACACGAATAAGTACACATTCTTGAATTTGAATAGAGAGGGAAATTTACATAATCAACATCTGAAACGGAAGGATACGGTTGAATTGCCTATCAACAAATGAAACAGCATTCTTGTTGTACAAATCAGTTAAGAAATCAAAAAATTATGGAGGTAGGATAGTCCCAACACATCCCAACCTCAATGTGTTGTATAAACATAAATTTATTATACAAGTATAGTAATATATTTATTAATAATGTATAAAAACATTTACCACTAGGTTAAATAACTGTTACGTCGATAACCTAGTAGAGTACCCCAAAATTCTTGTCAAGTTTTATGTGTGTTAAAAAGATAGTAGTAAAACCAAAAAGCGGCATCCCCGTTATCATTAAATTCCATAACATTTATTGACCATTATTTTGTATCATCATCTAGAATCACCCATCTATGTATAGTAGGTCAATTAGTTATACATATTTTCCTAGGCATGTAACATTTTTTGTTTATAAGAGGGTTTTCTTTTAAGTTTTGAACATCCGAAGTTGAAGATTTGGATTAATTCTTTGGATGCCTCTGTTTATTCTTGATCCATGATGACAGTTACGGACCGGGTTGAGAAGAGTATTGATATTTATCCATGGAAGTATGAAATGAGAAATGAAAAGTTTGTTGGATAGTTAATGAAGTATAAATAAAATTATGTCTATTTATATGTGTCGTAACATATTATTAATTTAAATTTAATTTTAATACTTTTTCTAAGTTTATTATAATAAAAATATAATTTTTTTAATTCGTATTTGAATTTAATTACTATGGTATTTAAATTTGGAAAAACCCTAATTACTATTAAAAATCTTAATAAATAGTATTTAAATTTGTAAAATTATTGAATATTTTAATGCGGTCGATACATGGCAGCATGCGTATTTTCGGTGAATCGCTATCAAAATTTTGTTTATTAAAAACTGTCAAGGATACAATGACTATTAAAGAAAATGAGTTTGGTCAGATGGTCAATCTGGTAAATTTCCCGTGTATAAAAACTATAAGGATTTTCCTTATGAACTGAACCTATTTGTTAAAAACCCATGTAGTTGACCCTGAAAACCAAACAAAATAATACTTGAAAACCAAACATAATAATACATGATTTAGTTAGAATATGGTGCAAAAAAATTATACTACTAACATATGTAATCAACAATGTATTTTAAATACGTTTCACTGTAGCGCGCGGGCACATCTTCTTGTTGTTAAATAATGAAGAAATTATTAGATACCAAAATATATATTCATATAGTAGGTTACACCTAAATAGGCGAGTTTAGTTTTAATTGTTGATATGTAAATAAAAATAGATTTTAACAATACATATTATTTCTCATTTGAAGCATTTTTGCTAAAAATTCATTTATTTATATACTTATTTGTGTTATATTTGAATGTTATAGTCCCCGGTGGTCATTTGACGATTTTTTATAAAAAAAATTAATGAAAAGCTGAAGTTTGTAAAGAAAAGCCCCTGACTCGGGCATGTAGGCCCCTTACATGGCCATGTCGTTGCGCAACATTAGGTTGTGAAAAACTACAGCCTACATGATCCCCTCATTTATCCCACATGGCCAAGTTTGGAGCTGAATCGGGTTTTTAATCTAATTTTACCCTTATTTCAACATAACTTTTAAATTAACTCAAACCCTAACATCTCTCACCCTTTCAGTGATTTTGGGTCTACTTCAAGAGTTTTTAATAAATTTGAAGGCCAAGATTGAAGATTTCACACTTTCAGGAGGATCTAACATGATCCACCCCATTTCACTCAAAATTGGTTCAAATTTCTCTAGATCTACTATGATTTCTTCAATGTTCTTGAGTTTGGGTGTGTTTTCTGTAAGCCTCATGGGCTAAACACTTATTATCACTTGGATTAGATCAAATCTAGCATGATTTAACAACTTGTTTATGATTTTTGGTGGATGTTTATGTTGATGCTATGATTAAGCTTTATTATTCTTTAATGATTGTGTGTGTTTGTTCTAGTTTGATGAAATGTTCAATCTTGTGGGTGTTGTAAGCTATGTTATGTTGGAAAACTTCATGTTCTTACAAGACTTTTGTATCTTTTGTATGTAATCTTGTGACATTTGACTAGGAATGATGAATGAAGGTTGAATGTTTTGTAGAATTGGTCATATGTGCATTATTATGCTTATGTTTGAGAAAACCATGGTGTATGTCATAAATCTCTCTTGTCATTGGTTATGAATTGTTTTGTAATCGTGGTATGAATTTTTTAAGTTGAAGAGTAATTGTAGTTTTGTCTATTTTACCCAAGTTGAGGTGGTTATTATGTGTTTATCGTGTTAACTTTCCAAAGATTTATGGAATTAGCTAACCCTAACGGGAGTCTAATTCATTTTTAACATCGACATAATTTTATCATTAGTTCCTCATGGCATAACTTTAGGTGGCTATTGTGTGTTTATCGTTCTAGCTTTTTGAATGGTTATATGTTTGGATATCATTGAGGGGGGTTTAGGCTACTTCCATGTATTATGTGTAAAAATGGTCTCACCATGAGTTTGTGCTAGTTGTTAACTCATTGCTAAGTGGAATCAAAATCCAAGTGGTATCTTTAATTGATTGTGTATCTTCATCTTTACTTGTTTTATTAGTTTAACTTGCTAATCATTTTATTAAATTCAATATATTCAAATCCAAACTTAATTGATCGTAAATAGTTATAATGATTTGGTATTCCGAGCCATTTTGTCCTTGGATCGATACTCGGTTCTTACCTAAAACTATACTACTATACAATAGGTGTACTTGCATGTTGTGTGTAGTTGGTTTAAGAGTAATAATAGTTTCTTAAATTAAAACTCAATTGTGTGAAATAACCTAACTAAAAATATATATACTTTGCACACATCAAGTTTTTGGCGTCGTTGCCGGGGACACGTGATTTCAAGAAAGATCGAAGTTGCTACTTTAACCATTTGGGCATATTTTAGATTCTTTTTATTTTTTTGTATATTTATTTCTCCTATTTTTGTTTTGTTTCTATCTGATGCTCGTGATCCTTTTGTTTAAGTATTGGTTATAGTAGCTTTTATGAATCGCGACTACAAGAGTTACTATGGAGAATACTAATTTGATCATGGGGATTACCATGAGGGAGTCTAGTGCGAGATCTGTGGAGGAACTTAGTATAAACTAATGTGTTATCATACTTAAGGGTACCCCACAGAGTATTATGAAGAGTTGCATCCTTACTCACATCCATTTGAGGAGTCTACCATAACATCATTCCAAACTGAACCTCATCCATCATTATATGAGTTGCTACAACATGGAATTGATATGTTTTCACAACTTACCATTGGTTCTAATCAATACAAGGTTAAGCAACAAGAAAGTAATGTTACCAAACTCGCAGAACAACACTGGCGATTAGAGGCCGTATGCGTTGGACTTTATAAGATATATGTCCACCTTCTACATTAGGATGATCTTCTTCTTAACTACTAAAGTTATATTAGGTTTGGTTTGAGCAAATACAAGTGTTGGTGGCATGACCAGTTTGGATTATGTTTGTGTTTACCATTGTCTACCTCATAAATTGATGGTAAATACACTAAATCAAATAGGTTGGATGGGGTTTCAAGTATCATAAGCCACCCGTTTATTAATTTGTTCCATCACTTGCCCTAGATTTTATGAATTAAGAGCCAATTAAAGCTAATGACTTGTTAATAACAAAACACTTTTAGGAGGCAACTAGAGCATTATAATTTTTTTGTATCTTTGTTTGATTTTTCATGTTTAATTATTTAGTTTACTTTTAACTTTTGGTTGAAAATTAAAGGTGGAGCATGGTTTATTTCAAGTTGGATGGTTCACGTCATTAGTGTGCTAGTAAATCTTGGATGGTAAAGTCTCGCTAGGAATGATTTTGAGGCTTTGGGGAGCTTACTAGAAATTTTCATCGAATCTCATCAGGGGAGTTTTCTTTTGTTCCACTTGCCCCTCTTATCCAGTTGCATATTTTTGGTACATTGAGGGCAATGTACAATTCAAGTAAGGGGATATTAGGGTTTTCTTTTATTTTAGTAAACTTAATCTCCCATTAGGGAAAGAGAAGTTTGGACCTTTCGCTTTGTAAACTTCTCAACTTGGGAACAATGCACCAATCATCAGCTCGGACACTGAATTGACTGGCGAATAGTATGTAGCTCGATCCATTATTAGTGGAGCGTCCACTCTTCCCACTAAGCTCTTGAATAAAAGTCCTTTTCCGGTCACCGTCTTAAGGAAGGTTCAGACTGAATGAGTAAAGGAGAATGTGTTAGGACTAAACTAGACCACTATGCTCATAAAGAGTTTCTTTGTCGCACCTTTCCTTTCCTATGTGTGTATATACTAGAATAGGACGATGCACCTATATTCAAATTCAAGGCGAAGTCATCGAACTAATAGACAGAAACAAAGTACTATATCTCTTATAGGAAGCACATATCGACCTATTTTGAGCGTTGCTTATGCCTTTCAACTCCCTTCCATGAGCGGTAGCTGCGTAACACCGATTCTCTTTTTCCTCTACTTCCCTCAAACAGGCCTTACCTTCTAAAATGCTCACATTTATGACAACTTTTTTAAAATTTAAATGAATTGCATCCATGTATATATGTTTTAGATCCTCAAACATGACTGCGTTCATTGGCATCATAGAATTACGAGTAACCTTGTGCTTTGGAATAAAATGTTATGAAATATGCAGAACCGCTTAAGGGGTTGGCCACTTACAACATATTACACAATGAGGAGAGTTGAGTTATAACACTTAACAGAATAAATGGGTAACTACCAACTAGTCACACCTTGATACTAAGTAACACAAGTAATAAAGAGATAGAACAAGAACAATAACAATAACACAAGTGTTTAGTTTTCAAGAATGTTGTATATTGCTCTCAAGTTCCTTACAAGTGTTTACAAAGCATAAAGGATTAAAGATTACAAAGGGACCTGAGATAATTTATACTACATCCTACAGTCGGTCATACTTTGAAGGTCAGCCGGATACATGATCTAGACAACAACAAAATCAATGTAGAGTCAAAAGGCAGATTGCCTTTTGACTAGTGACTATGACATGCCATAACTCACATCCTAATATATTACAAAAAGGATAAAAGTACATAAAGTAGAAAGTAGCATACTCAAGACCTCAATGTATAGTTTACCAAAGGCATGGACATTTCACTAACTTGTAAAAGTTGGTGAGTCAAACAAAGTTGTAACGGAAAGGTGGTCCAGCTTTATGGTAAAAGGTACATCAGATAAAGTATGTACTCAAAAGTCTTCGGAACAAATCTGTCTAAAAGTGTTTGTTTCAGAAGATTTTGTGTTTGAAGCTTGGAATACTTCATGTTTAGCTTCAGAAGATATTGGTCTTGGCTTTAGAAGATTTCATATTTAGAATATTTTCTAAGGCAAAGTGTGAAACTTCTGAAGCATTCTACTTTAGTACCACTATGCATGCATGCAGGATAGACTTTGAATGTTTTGGGTTGCATCAGCCTTATATGAATCCTTACAAACTCCCCCTAGGTTGATGTTATCAAAACATTTGAAGACTTCAAATATTGACAGTCCTCATCATGATGATGACCAAACCTTTCTTCATTAGATGGTCAGGATCAGTTAGACTCTCATAATGTCTTCTCATCTCATAGAGATCATGTAGAGGTTAATTGAACATGTCTTGCCAGGTGTAGACATCTTCAATACATTGATCTCTGATAACATGCCATCTTTCTATATTAGCAGAGTAAGTCTAGGATAAGATGGGTCTTCTTGATGCCAAAGAAACTACGTGAATTGGAGTTGGCGAAGCTTCCTCTTGTTGCACATCCTCAAAATGTTCTGACTCATCCTGAGGTTTAGAGATGGATGCTCCTTTCCTTTTCCTCTTAGACTTTGGTCTAGAAGCTATCCATTTTCTCCTCTTCATACCTTTTATCTGAGAAGACTGGCCTGTAGCACCTTGTTGATCATCTTTGTCTTGTTCAATTGGGTTTTCCTCTCTCATAAGTTTAGATTGAGAGGGGACTAAACCCTATGTGGATCAGAAGATGATGCTTGCTGAGATTCAACAAGAGGTCCAGGTTGTGTTGTCTCAAAAGGTTCAACCTTAACCTCCACTTCTTAAGGGACCCGACTTAGTGAGGAGAGTAAGTCAACAAGTTCTTCTCTTTTGATCTTCTGGTTGATCACCCTAATATGCTCATCCATGGTGGATAGAGACAAAGGGCCAAGTCTCATTTCGGAGAATCCATATAGCTTCAAGAAGCTCATCATCCTCTACTTATCAGCAAACTTCCTTTGACTCTTCTGGAGGATAGCTCTTGCCTTGGCAGCTTCTTCCCTTATTTTCCTCTTTGTTGCCTTTCTTTCTTTAAGTACTTCAACTTCAAGTTGCTTGAGGTACTCAAACTCAATGTACTCGAAGGACAAGGGAAGAAGTGCATCAGCCTAATACAGACCTGTGGCACTCGGGTAGTTGATCATATTGATCTTATTAGTTTCTTTGTCTACCTGAGGTTCTTGTGGAGGCACAGTCTCCTGCACAGAACTTTCTTGAACTTGTGAGAGTGTAGGAACATGTTTGTAGAGCCTTTTCAGTCTCCTTTCCTCTTTGATTTGAAGAAGCAATCTTGCATCCTCTGCTTTCTTCTTCTTTCTTGACAATTCCATGTCAGCCAATTCATTTAATTCCTCTAAGGGGAGGGAGATGATATTATCAATATAATAGTTCCTAGTTAGTAAGTAAGCAATCCTGACTACCCTCAACTCATCATTTTGAGTGTTTGGTTTAGAAGCAGTCCTGATTGCAGCTTCTATGAAGCCAGCAGACCCAGTAGAGGAACTTTCACCCCTTAACCTCATTTTCCTCTCTCTCTCTCTCTCCTCCTCAATCTCCTCAGGAGTCATTTTCCTTTTCCCTTTGTCACTCACAAACCTTTATGACTCAGGTAGGAGAGAGTTTTGGCCTTCATTGCTTGGAGTAGCATTCATGCTCTAGCTAGAGAGAGGTTGAGATACACCTTTATCAATAGGTGTCTTATCAAGGGAAAGGACTTCTGAAGCAGGGGGAACCATTGGGTTTATATATAAAATGGATTTCAGACAAAGTTAATAAAAGAGGATAAACTTTGAAATCCGGATGTCGGTCCAACCTCTGAAAAGGAAGTTTGCTTTTTGTTCAAAAAGTAGTTTTCTTGGGAGTCGAAAATCTTCCGAAGGTAAACTTGTCTTTAGAAGTTTTGATGAAAAGCTTTTGATGCCAAAATGACTTCGGAAGATATTCCTGAGAGTTTTGAGAATTTTGCTTTGGAAGAGAATTAAGAATTGGATGTTTTATTCAAAATAGGAATAAAGCTTTCGAGTGTTAATTTGCTTCGGAAGAAAGTTGTTCTTGAAAACATACAAGTACCTAAGAGAAATGTTAAGCTTCGGAAGATATTTCAGAAATTCTTCCGAAGGAAATTTTACTTAAGCAATTGCTTGTTTTAAAGGAAAGTCTTCTAGGAAGATTTTCTTCCATAGAAAAAAGAGCTTATGAAGGTGATAAAATAAATAACTTAGGTCACACGGATTTTACAAGTAATATTAATTAGTTTTAAGAAAAAACTACTCAAGGTTAATAATCCCAATAGCTAATATGAGATATTTAAATCTCTGCTCATCAAAAGCTTTGGTGAATAAATCAGCATATTGTTCATTTGTGTTAATCTTGACTAGTTTGATTAAACCTTTCTCAAAATTATCTCTAATCAAATGATACCTGATATTGATGTGTGTTGGAGCTATACAAGATAGTCTATATTATCAACACAGTCAAAGTCAACAAAAGTCAACGTCACGGTCAAAGTTGACGCAAAGGTCAAACCAGATACGTTCGAGAAGAGGAACCGAGACGAGATGTTGAAGATTTAGATGACTAGGAGTTTTATTGTAATAAATATATTTTGAGTGAACAAAATATATTTTATCTTGTTTTTAGTCATTTTTATGCTTAATATGTAATTTTGTATTAATTAGCCTAAGTCTAGGGGGTTAAGTGCAATTAGTGAATATTAGTCTAGACTATAAATAGGTTAATTGTCATTAGGTTTTGGCTAATGGTTGAATGACTAATTGATTGGGGTTTCCACTTTGTACAAATCATATGCAATCAATATAGATCAAAGGGGTTTTATTGTGATTATTATTATTTGATCTTACAAACCTTCTTAATATTTCATTCAAGTGTTAATCTTGGAGTTACAATTTGGTATCAGAGCCATTTTGGATCAATTCACTGAAGATTTGAAAATTTTTAGAGAGAGAAGTTGAGGTTTTGGTTGTTTTTGTTCAATATCAAGTTTTCATCAATTTTTGATCAAATTCGTGTGTATTTGATATGGAATTTGCTTGAATTTTGTTGGTTGTTGGTTGGGGAAGCTCTGTTAATCATTAGATCTCAAATCCATTGAGTTTTTGTTGATTTTAGATTGATTTCGTGTTGAAAATTTTTTTTAGCTTCGTTCAACGAAATTATCAGTTCATCCAGCGAAACTACGAGTTCTTCCGGCGAAACTACATGGGTTATCCTCGTTGAAGTTGTATCTGTTGTCCTGTGAAACTAGTTTCATTGAACGAAAGTTCAACAGTGCTTGTGGATGATTTACAAGCGAAATTGTTCCCGAAAGTATCATTGAACGAAAGTTCAATCTTGTTACGTGCGAACTTGTCGGCGAAACTAAGTTGTTTTAGGCATTTGGCTAGCGAAACTACCAATAGTCCAGCGAAACTGAACGAATGTTCTTGATTTCTCAGCGAAACTGTAAGGTTATGCTGTCCGTGCGAACTTAACAGTTTCGTTGTGCCGAAACTATAGTTTCGGCCCATCGTATCTACCTGCATGTTTGGGCGAAACTAATGAGCTTTTACTAGTGAAACTATACTTTCGTTTGCCGAAACTAAATCTAATACTGCAAAACTATATTTTTGGCCAGTGAATTTATTAATTTTATTTCTTTTTATTTTTTTATTTTTTTTATTATTCTTTTTTATGTTTTCATTATTCATACTTTAGTCTAATCTAATTCATTGGGTTTGTATCTCAGGTTTCAATGGCAAATTTAAAGTTCGACGAGAGAAACAACATTACTGCTATTCTAGATGATACACATCCTAAAGTTGCTGGGTTCAGAGATTGTATTCGGTGGTTGCAGAGATCTCCTGTAGCTTACGCTATTTCTCATTCCATGACCATATATGACCTTCACATCAGAGATTTCTGGAGATCTGCTGAATATGATACACGAGAAAATACTCAAAGAATTATAGCCAAACTCTTAGAGTATGAGGTGATTATTACTGCAGAGACAATTTAAAGGATTCTAAGGCTAGAGGAGGATCCTTGTGAAGAGGTTTCTATGTCTGATTCAAAGGTTTTCGAAGCATTCAAAAGCATGGGTTATGAGGGGCCAGCTTTTGGTTCCCGAAAGGAGATCAAGAAGTTATTTCTCTCCAAGGAATGGAGATTCATTGCTCACGTCTTCATCATGTGTCTAGATCACCGCAAAGGTGGATCAAACGGGCTAAACATTGACTGGGCAAAAGCAATGGTGTTGTGTTGCAAAGGAGAGAAGGCAAATATAGCTAGACTGATATTCGCCTGCATGGCAGAGAATGTGATGGCCTTGAATAAGGATAAATGGCTGTTGTATCCTCGATTTTTTCAAATGATCTTTGACGACCTAATACCAAATGTGCCAAAACACGGGGAAGTGAAAAGGCTGGTACAAATGAATCCTCGTATCTTTGTTGACTATTGTGCTATTCGCCATGATTTTAGTGGGAAGATTACCCATCTCTGGGAAAACATGTACCCACCGGAGAGATGGAACTACATTAGACGAGTGGATGAATCTGAGAATAAAAGAGCTGAAGAAACCAGGGCTCAGCAATCTGATGCAACCAAGAAGAGAAAGAGATATGCTAAAGAGAAAGATTATGATTTTAAGGAAGAAGTAAATGAAAGACTGAGGAGATAGGGATAGAAAAGGAGAAGAGATCAAAGAAGAAAGCTAATATAGCAGAGTCAGAGAGAAGAACTAAACAGAGACATCAAGCATTCACTAACACACTAAGGAGGGAAGAAAGAGGAGATTTAGATGAAGATATGATCCGTAATCTTAATAGTTCTCTGGCAAATGAACTGAGTATGATAAAGACGAAGCTCACCAACCAAGAGATACGGGAGAAGCAAAAAGATGAGATGATAAAGGGAATGAAGAAGATGCTTGTTGATCAAAACTGTCTGCTGAAGAAGTTGTTTGAGGAGATTG